>CM024755.1:88462978-88565584 GCA_014218235.1 Colocasia esculenta
AATTACCACAACCATTTTACATGTTCTCATTTTTTCCGAACCAAGCTTATTTACAAATTTCACACAGCATGGTATTTACTAAAATCTGCAAACACATATACTGACCCACATTTTTCATGATCAACTGAAACTAAGGCATTCACATAATCTAAATCATAAATTATGGATTTTGCAAAACGGTCTACAGTCATGCTCAAGTTTACAAGACATCATTTCCCACCACATACACCACATCATCCACAACCACATGCACAATATACGTAGAGTATAAGTGTACAATATATCCTCATCGCATAAAACATACCGAAATTAATGTACAAGAGGGACAGAAAGGCTCACTGTTCTGTCCAGAAGAACTAGACGGCGTCTCTGGCCGCTGACTCAGAGTCAGCGGCATGGTCGATGGACGCCAAGATGAATTGGGCGTCCAGGACCTTGCCGTCTACTCAGGTCTGTGCAGAAACACAGACCCGAGCTCTAAATCTTGGGTGAATTGGAGGGTCTAGGACTCGAGGAAAATTCCATAAAAATGTCAAAACCACCTAGACTCATACGGGGACACCATAGATAGGTCACTTGCCTCTCTAAAATTCCTCCAAGAGATTTATGGCTCGAAGAAGACCTCCTTGGGCAGTTCCAAGAAGTTGCAGAAGTGCCTCCAAGATCGCCTTCCTCCGGCTCCTGGGTGATCTCCACGCCGAGGGGATGATGTGGAACCTTCCCCTTTGCTTCAGCTTCCTCCTTGATGCAGAAGATCTCCAAATCCAGCTCTCAAGGGATCAGATTTGAGGTTCTAAAATGGGGTTTTTCTCCAGAATGCTCTAGGGTTTTTTCTCTCTTCTTCTCTCCTCTTGCAAGGGTGAAATGAGAAGTGGGGAGAGGCCAACTCGGTTCAGGTGTAGGAGAGCCCCTCACCCACTCACCATGCCGATTAGACAGCCTTAGAGCCGTTGGGGACATCCCCCCATGGAGGCCATGCCTTGCTCTCGGATTTTCTGGCTCTGCAACGCATGCAGGTCAGAGAAGTTGGCGTCCATATCGCTGGACGCCGGAGTTAGTGTTGGCGTCCAGGTCTGGACGCTGACACCAGATAAACGGCCTAGGGTTGACGCCAAGTTGGCCTTCGGCCAGAACCCTAATTTGCAGAAAACCATGCATATCAAGCGTATATACATGCAATATGTACGTGGTATTATATTCCACCTATCACCATGCATACATACATTATTTACGTTTAATATAAACACATGTACACGTAATTATACTATTTTAATACCTACGTAAATACGTACATACATACTCAACACAATATACACACATAAATACGAAAAAATACGACGAAAAATTCGAGGGTCTTACACCCTCCTCCCCTTAAAGAAACTTTGTCCTCGAAGTTAGAACGACACTACTCAAACAAAAGGGGATACTTCTTCTTCATCGCATCCTCAAGTTCCCACGTAGCCTCCTCATGTGAGAAGTTCCGCCATAGAACTTTCACCGATGCGATACTCTTGTTCAGGAGATGCTGAACCTTCCGGTCAAGAATGGCTACTGGTTGCTCGACATACAAAAGATCTGGCTGGATCTCCACTGGCTCATGACTAATCACATAAGACGGATCTCGGACATACTTCCTGAGCATAGATACGTGGAATACCGGGTGAACGCTAGCCAAAGCAGGAGGTAATGCTAGCTCGTACGCCACGCTGCCCAAACGTCTGAGAATCTCATATGGCCAATGAACCTAGGGCATAGCTTGCTATGCCTGCCAAATCTGACAACTCCACGAGTAGGCGATATCTTCAAGAAGACATGATCGCCAACCTCGAACTCCAAATCCTTTCTCCTGTTGTCGGCATAACTCTTCTGCCTATCCTGTGCCGCAACAAGCCTTTTCCTGATAAGCTGAATCTTATCCGAAGTTTCCTGAACCAACTCCGGTCCGATCAACTGCCTATCACCAGTCTCCTCCCAACATAAAGGAGATCTGCAGGCCCTACCATACAACGCCTCGAATGGAGCCATACCAATACTAGCATGAAAGCTGTTGTTGTATGCGAACTCCACAAGAGGTAAATGACGCTCCCAATCATCCTTCCAATCCAGAACACACGCTCTCAACATATCCTCGAGCGTCTGGATAGTCCTCTCGGATGACCATCGTCTGGGGATGAAACGCCGAACTGAGCTTAAGCTCCGAACCTAACGCATCCTGAAGACCCTTCCACAATCTCGAAGTAAATCCTCGGATCTCGATCCGAAATGATCGACTTCGGCACACCATGCAATCTAATGATACCGCTAACATACAATCTAGCCAAACTCTCTACTGACTGCTTCTTCTTCATAGGCAAGAAATGAGCAGTCTTCGAGAATCTATCTACAACCACCCAAATCGAGTCATTGCCCCTCTAGATCGAGGCAAACCCGATACGAAATCCATAGTGACAGCTTCCCACTTCCATACGGGATATCCATCCTCTGCATAAGGCCGGATGGTCACTGCCGCTCGGCTTTCACCTGCTGACATACTAGACATCTAGACACATAATCCGCAACATCCTTCTTCATGCCGGACCACCAAAAGATCTCTTCAGGTCTTGATACATCTTAGTGTTACCCGGATGAATAGAGAATCGCGATCTATGAGCCTCCGCTAACCATGCTCACGGACATCTACTACATCGGGGACACAAACGCGGTGCTGAAATCTAATCACACCCGTCCTCATCACGAGCAATGCCCGCCTTACCCACTAACTCTAACAATCTAGGATCGGCTTTCTGCTGCTCAATCACCTCATCCAAGACTGAGGATCTAAGGGATAGCTGAGCTACAAAAGCCTGACACAACGATGGCTCTAACTCGGTCATAGAGCACGCTGCATCCTCCAACATCTTCCAATCCTGCTGAGCGAAGACCTCTTTCTACTAAGAGCATCTGCTACGACGTTCGCCTTTCCAGGATGATACTGAAGGTCGAAGTCATAGTCCTTCAAGAACTCAATCATCTTCTCTGCCTCAGGTTTATCCTTTTGGGAGAAAAGATACCTCAAGCTCTTGTGGTCGGTAAACACCCAATCTGACACCATAAAGATAGTGCCTCCAGATCTTTAGTGCATGAACCACAGCTGCTAGCTCCAAATCATGAGTCGGATAGTTCCTCTCATGCTCCTTCAACTGACGAGAAGCATAAGCTACTACCTCTCTTGCTGCATGAGCACACAGCCTAAACCATCTGAGATGCATCCGTAAAATGGCAAAGCCTTCTAGACCACTGGGCAATACCAATACCGGAGATAGTAAGCTTAGCCTTCAATAGCTGAAAGCTGCGCTCACATGCCTCAGACCATACGAACTTCTCACCCTTTCTGGTCAGCTTTGTCATAGGGGCGGCGATGGATGAGAAACCCTCAATGAATCACCGATAGTAACCAGCTAACCCAAGGAAACTACGAATCTCCGAAGGAGTCTTGGGAACATCCCAATCCATAACTGCATGGATCTTTGCTGGATCAACAGCTACACCAGTGCCGGAGATAACATGCCCGAGAAAGTGAACCTCGCGCAACCAGAACTTGCACTTGTTGTACTTTGCATACAGTTTGTGCTCACGGAGAACCTCTAAGACTATCCTCAAATGCTGACGATGTGTGGCCTCATCCGGAGAATAGACCAACACGTCATCAATAAACACAACCAAAACTATCTAAATACAACTAAACACCCGGTTCATGAGATCCATGAACGCTGCAGGGGCGTTGGTCAATCCAAAGGAGAAAACAAAAACTCATATGTCCATAACGGGTTCTAAATGCCGTCTTGGACCATCCTCACTCCTAATCTTCAACTGATGATAACCATCGCAAGTCAATCTTGGAAAAGACTGATGCCTCTCGCAACTGGTCAACAGATCATCAATCCGAGGTAAGGGATACCTGTTCTTCACAGTCACTTGGTTTAGCTTCCTATAATCAATGCACAACCGAAGTGACCTGTCTTTCTTCTTGACGAATAATACAGGTGCGCCCCAAGGGGAAACGCTAGGGCGAATAAATCCCTTATCGAGCAATTCCTGCAATTGCTTCCTCAACTCAGCTATTCTGCAGGGGCCATCCGATATGGGGCCTTCGAGATAGGAGAGGTGCCTGGAAGCAACTCTATAGTGAACTCTA
This sequence comes from Colocasia esculenta, assembly GCA_014218235.1. Lineage (NCBI taxonomy): Eukaryota > Viridiplantae > Streptophyta > Magnoliopsida > Alismatales > Araceae > Colocasia > Colocasia esculenta. The sequence goes on from CM024755.1 coordinate 88,467,153, forward strand.
TCTCCATATCCGGTGGCAGTCCAGACAAGTCATCGGGAAAGACATCTGGAAAGTCCTGCACCACATCGATCTCTGCAAGAGTCAGTGACGAACCAGCATCGGGTACTAGCATAACGCTGGCAAGAAATGCGTCACAACCCTTGTTCACCATGCGCATCGCCTTCATGGCAGAGATGAACTAACTTTCCCGCTAAGTTCTTTGGCAAGGGATGAAGAACTCATCCTCACCAGGAATGCGGAAAACAATCTTCTTCCTACGACAATCCACTAACGCATAGTGCTCCTCTAGCCATCCAGACCAAGATACAATCATAGTCCTTCATCTTTAGCAAGAAGAAACACCCATCTAGGAACCTATCCTCAATGCACACAGGTAACGACGGAATGCACTTCCTAGTCGATACCGTACCCGCAGGGGTGTGCACAGACAAGGGGACCTCTAACTCCTCAGACTCTATGCCTGACTCTAGGGCTAACTGCCTAGCGAACCGCTCGGAAATGAACGAGAGTAGCACCCGTATCAAAAAAAACCCGAGCGTGCACACCGAAAAGTAAAACTGTACCTTCGGTGACATACTCCGCCTGCTCGGCGTCCTCACGCTAACGCAAACACTCGAGCTGGGGCTCGAGGCCTTCCTGGTCGTCCTGTAGCTGGCGCGGCTGCCGCTACGCTGGTACTGGCGCTCCTGCTGGCTTCTCTGCTGAAGCCTTGGGCAATCCTTGATCTTGTGGTCGCTGCTCCCACACTTTAGGCATCTACCCGCTACTAACCAACACTCCGAACCTCCATGGGTCTTCCCACAATGGGGACACTCCTTCTTCGCACCGGGGGAACGTACAGAGGGTACCTGATAGTTGCTGACTGCCATTTGTTTCTGCGGTGTCTGGTACACCGTTTTCCTCTTATCTTGCCGCTGGAAAGTCGCTGCCGGCCTCTTCTGCGAAGCCTTCTTCTCCTCCAGATACTGCTCCATTTCTCCCTCCTGTCTGCAGGCTGCGCTGAGGGCCTCGTCTAGCGTGCGGTGGTCGAACGCCACGAGCCTCGTCCTCAGTGATGGTTTGAGACCCATCACGAATTCTTGGTCTTCCTGCGCTCATCCTCTACTATGTGCGGTGCATATTTAGAGAGTTCAGAAAACTTGCCTCGTATTCCAGGACGGTCATTGATCCTTGCGTCAGGGAAGGAATTCTTGCTCCATCTTGTCCTGGACGTGCTCGGGGATGAACTTGGCTCGGAAGAGCCTCACGAACGAGTCCCATGCCACATCTACTGCTCCGTCCTCGAAGCGCGTACGCAGTAGGGAGGACCACCATACATCAGCTCTCTCCTGCAATACACCTTCATAAGCACTAACCAACAATTCTAACTTGACAAACAACATACAAGCATAACCAAAACATACATGTAGCATGTAGGTGGCTAAGGTCACCTTGTCCTCATCAGGACACCTGATAGCTCGGAAGATTTTCTCTCGTCTCCCTCATCCAACTTTCTGCTAATAGTGGATCACTCTCCCCCTTGAAAGAGGGTGGGGTCATCCTCTTGAATCGCTCCATGATGGAAGGTCCACCATGGTCCTGAGTTGGGGCCTGAGCCTGCTACATTAAACAACAAGCAGTATACAATAAACACATATTATACAATTCAAATAGCAAACTACTTAGTTGTTTTATCATTTTACCTGGGCCTCCAACTGGGCCTGGAGTGCGGCCTGAGTGTGGGCCTGTCGTCATGGCTTGCACCAGACCTTGCATGAATACTCCATAGTCCACTGGCGGTGGTGGGGGAAGCACAGAACCCTGTGGGGCCGGGGCCTTGCTCCGCCCGCTCCTCACGCCTCTGCTCGTCGTCGCGAGCTGGCGCACCTCCACGTCGTCCACGGGAAGCCATGGCTGTAATAAAAATTCAGCCACCATTAGAGCTAGGTTACTAAGTTTTCTAACCATTTTCTTATCTATTTTTCACTTCTTATTAGTGTTTTTCTACACATGTGGACATACTTAGCATGCAATGGGGATGATGACTTAGTTATATTCATGTGTAATCTCAACCGGTCGCTCTAATACCAATCTCTGTGACGGCCCTCATTATACCGGTACGGTTATACCAACCCACGTCGGTATAGCGAGCGCTGCCAGCCACAGTGGGACATTTACCCAACGATACAAACAGCTGAGATACACGCGAATATATATAACAGAGTAGCGGAAGTAAAAGAGAACTATCTCCATTCATTCATCATCCACATTAAACATACATGCAGTTTACAATTTGCAAAAAGGAACTAAAGTTCACATGAATTAAATTGCTGAAATAGAAATACAAAATGTCCACATATTACATTCTTTTAATGATAATTCTAATACAATGTTCAAGTACATACTATGAAGTACACAATCACAAAGATCTCAAAAACTGGCTAGTCTCCACGCTCGGAGTCCGTCTCTGCTGCCTCCTCCGAGGGTACTGTGTCACCAACTATACCTGTACGCCGAAGCAAGGAGTGAGTCCAGGGACTCAGCAAGTAACACTATGCATGATATACACGTACGAGTCCTAGTGGTTTCTACACGCACATTACAATTTGCAACACATAGCATGCTAGTCCATTTAAGTTTTCAACCTATCATGAAAGTTCTACAATTTTATACATAACGCATGTTTTCAGGTTTCAAAAATAACATTCACCTATCACATGGTCTCTATTCAATTCACTCATGAGACTTTAATCAAAACGTGAGAGCTATTGACATGAGCAATTTACATACATGAACGGGGAACATAATTAGCATGGATTCCACATGTTCTTAAGTACATACCTAACTTTTTCACATGCTTTAGGTTGCTGATTTCACATGGTTCAATGACTATAAACCTACACATGAAGGCTACAACGTTGCTTAAACATAACATATGAACAATCCATCATGCCATTTTGCTCACATACTCATTTGTTGTTCCTAACATGGATTCTAAACACTTTTACACACATAAACATGAGTATGATAACATACATTTTCTGAATTCACATGGTTTCAGATTTAGTCTCACATGGGCTTCAATGACACATTTACATATCTAGGATTTCACATTTTCTTTACACTAGTTTCCTCTTTTCACATGTTTACACTTTACACATACACATTCACATGTCACTTACACATTTACACATGGTCACATACACTTTACACATTACACTTTACACATATTTTAGGTGCCGTGACACATAGTCCAAACCACCAAAGAAGGACACAAACACATCACATCATATAGACGCCATCTAGGCAATACAATGGCGACTCTTGGACTGGCGCAGACTGGAGAACAGTCTCCACCCTAACCAGTGGTACTTGTCCACCTCCAGGATTTCCCCCTATGCCCTTAGGGTCACTTACACAATGAACTTTCTCATGGGACTTTTCCCCTGAGACGGCTCCACTGCCTTCTCGAAGCAGTATCACATTGGCACAGTTTACACTTTTACACATTTACCGTTTTTACACATGGTTTTACACTTGACACTCTTATCCATTCCTTTCCACATCACATTAATATCTCTGCTTTTCCCTAACATGATACTACAAATTTCAAGGTTTAACACACAGTAAACACATTAATCATGCTGGGTTTAAACAAATCTAATCACATTTCGATCATATGCACGAATTATCACATTTCACATGAAAACACATAACTTTTTATTTACTATTCCAATTTAAACCTGAAATTTTAACCACATGCTGTTTTCGGGTTCCAAACATACCCTCAATTTTTCAGAGTTTTCTGAGCTAAATAGGATTTTACAGAAAAGCAACACCTAATTAGCATATTATTTCACAACTTAAGCTAACATGGGTCTAACACTTTGCATTTATCCACTTACTGTTTTGCACAGAGACTACTAATATATCTGCATGATTTTTAGAATACAACATCACCCTAATTCATACATCTATACATCAATTACCACAACCATTTTACTGTTCTCATTTTTTTCCCAAACCAAGCTTATTACAATTTCACAAGCATGTGTAATTTACTAAAAATCTGCAAACACATATACTGACCCACTATTTTTCATGATCAACTGAAACTAAGGCATTCACATTAATCTAAATCATAAATTGGATTTTGCAAAACAGTCTACAAGTCAGCTCAAGTTTACAAGACATCATTTTCCCCATACACCACATTCTCCACAACCACAATGCACAATATACGTAGAGTATAAGGTGTACATATATTCCTCATCGCATAAACACAACCGAAATTAATGTACAAGATGGCAGAATAGCTCACTGTTCTGTCCAAAGAACAGACGGCTGTCTCTGGCCGCTGACCAGAGTCAGCGGCATGGTCGATGGACGCCAAGGATGAACTGGGCGTCCAGGGACCTTGCCGTCTACTCAGGTCTGTGCAGAACACAGACCCGAGCTCTAAATCTTGGGTGAATTGGAGGGTCTAGGACTCGAGAAAATTCCATAAAATGTCAAAATCACCTAGACTCATACGGGACACCATAGATAGGTCACTTGCCTCTCTAAAATTCCTCCAAGAGCTTTATGGCTCAAAGAAGACCTCCTTGGCATTCCAAGAAGTTGCAGAAGTGCCTCCAAGATCGCCTTCCCTCCGGGCTCCTGGGTGATCTCCACGCCGAGGGGATGATGTGGAATCCTTCCCTTTGCTTTCAGCTTCCTCCTTGATGCAGAAGATCTCCCAATCCAGCTCTCAGGGATCGATTTGAGGGTTCTAAAATGGGGTTTTCTCACAGAATGCTTGTAAGGCCCTCTTTTGTCCTTATTATTTTATTGTGTGCAATTTTATGCTTGTGTATGTATATGCATTATCGTGTAAGTATTATTATACATTATCTTGGTGTACTTATGAATGTATGTATATACTTAGTTGTATATATATTATATATATATCGTTCGATTCGTGACATAGTGAGGTGTGCATTACACCCTATGTATTGCATGCATGAACTTAGGAGAAATTAGGGTTTTGCATGGTTTTGGGTTCTGGCTGAAGGGTTAGTCGACGTCAACATGATGGACGTTCACTTAGTTAACAACGTCCATATAGGTTGACGTCTATTATTAAGTAGACGGCCATATCGGTGGACGTCTAGGTCATGACAGCCAGTCTGCAACAGCATGGTGTGCCATGCCTTGATGGGAGATACTAACCCCTCCCCAACGGCTCCTTGGCCTTCCAACCGACCTCTTGCGTGGGTGAGAGGGTCCCCTCTTAAGAGAGCCCTTGTTGCAACCCCAAAGAGCTCTCTTGGCTCTTTACAGGAAAAAAAAAAAACAAAAACCCTAGAACTGTGAGAAAACTTGGAGTTTGGAGGCTTTCATCCGGCGATCCAGGCTTCACCTGGAGATCTACTTCGACAAGGGGGAGACAACACACCCCACACATCCCCGACCCGGATTTCAGAGGGGAGCATCACAGAGGCCGGAGTGGAGCATCTTGGAGGCTTCTTGGACTGCCCAAGGAGAGCTTCTCCCAACCATTTGATCCCTTTAGGAGTTTTTCCCCCAAGGCAGTAACCCTTCCACCTTGTCCATGTATGTGTCTAGGAGGTTTCTATCATTTTTATGGATTTTCCTCGTGTCCTGGATCCCCAACATTCACCATTCTTTAGAGCTCGGACTGTGTTTTTTACCCAGGTCCAACTTGACGCCAGATCTATTGCCGTTGAGATCTTGAGTCAGCGGCCAACGATATTGCCGTTTACTTTGTTTGACGGCCAGACTATGTCGTTGATTTCTTCTTGACAGAACATTGGACTGTTCTGCCCTATATCTTAATTTCCGGATTTCTGCGCATTGAGGATATAATGTAAATTTTATATTTATGTAAATAGATAATGTATGTGTGTGAAATTTCCTGTATTTTTGTGTGGATGGAATTAATTATTAGAATTAATAAAAAGGCATGTTGTAGGAGAGATATTATGCATTTTAATTGTGTTCCCATGATTTCTGAGGAATTAAATGCTGTAGAATTTATGAACCATGTATATATGTATCAGTCCATGCCTTGCAAATTTGGGAATTTTCCCATATTCATGTGAATTTTTATAATTCCTACAATGAGAGATAGAAAGCATGTGTAGACCTGTGAAAAATTTTAGTAAATCGTGCGATGAGAAATAATTTGGGAAAATTTCTTATGCCTATGTAGTGTGGTTCATGACTGTGCATGACCAAACCTGAAACCCATGTCATGTTCTATTACCTTAGTTTATGAATGGCATGAAAGTTGAATGTTTAAATTTCTATAAATATGTGATTCAGAAAACTGTGAAAATTGTATGTGTGTTCTTATACCCGAAAACCGCATGCGGTTAAATTTTCAGGAAAATTGGATACCAGTAGCCTACACTATGAGATTTCCATGTGAAAATGATTATAAATACATTTACCATGATTAAGGTTAAATGAGGTGTATTACAATTAATCCACGAGAGCTACTAAATGCTTGATTTCTGTTATTAGTGGCATCATGCTAGGGAAGAACAGAACCATGTGCATAAATAAGAAAAGTGTGAATATCATCATGTAAAACATGTGTTACATCGGAATATGTATGTTAAAATGTGGCCGTGTGTGACACTGCTTCCATAGAGGGCTGTGAACCGTATCATGGAAGGTTCCCATGAGAAGGTTCAATGTGTTAAGATATCCTAGGGCATTAGGATGAAATCCTGGAGGTGACAAGTACCACTGGTTAGGTGGAGACGTGTTCTCTCCGGTCTGTGCAGTGCCAAGAGTCATCACTGTATTGCCAGGTGATGTGCTATGTGTTATGGTATTGATGTTTCCTTCTAGTGGTGGTTTGGCCATGTGTCACGGCAAATAAATTGTGAAATGTGAATGTGAGCATGTGTAAAAATGTGTATATGTTGAACATGTGAATGTGAAAGTGAAATCATGAACTATTCATGTTGGAATGTGAACATTGTTACATGTGAAATTTTGAAAAATTAACCATGTGAAATATGGAATGTGTAACCACGTGAAGTGAATGTGTTAGAGTATGAGACGATAATTCATGCTATGATATTTCTAATTCCATGTAAATTGCCATCATGTTATAAGTCAAATTGGAAGTGTAGTTTTTCATGTGATAAATGAGTAGAAAGCATGTGATAGGAGTGTTATGGGAAACATCTTAAACCATGTACCTGTGTTTTGACTTTGTAGAAATACCATGATAGGTTGTCTCTTATTGATGTTCAAGCATGCTGTATGATTGCCGTGCAAAAATGACATAGTAGAACCTACTATGATGTATTCATGAATGATGTGTATGGAGTTACCTTGCTGAGTTCTTTTAAGACCTTACTCCTTGCTTCGGCGTACAGGTTTAGTTGGTGACACACTTTTGGAGGAGACCCGTGGAGAGCGACTCCGAGCGTGAGAGTAGCTTGTGGAGTTGGCGTTGTGTTCCTTTTTGTTTCATAGTATGTAAGTGTAGCTTGTATTAGAGTTATCATTTATGTAAGTGTGGACAAATTATGTATTAAATGTAGAACTTTAATCTTGGGACAATGTAGTTTGGTTTAATTTCAATTATGAAGTTTAGTCCTTTAATTGCTATATGGATCATGTATAGAATAAATGTGGATGATGAAATGTGATGACAGTTAGTCCCTTACTTCCGCGACTCTGTGTCCTATATTTGTATATCTCAATCAGGTGATAGTGTTTGGGTAATGTCCACTGTGACAACCTTTACTATACCGACTTGGTTGGTATAACCGTACCGGTATAATGAGGGTCGTCACAATGCTCTAGGGTTTTTTCTCTCTTCTTCTCTTCTCTTGCAAGGGTGAAATGAGAAGTGGGTAGAGGCCAACTCGGGTTCAGGGTGTAGGAGAGCCCCTCACCCACTCACCCATGCCGATTAGACATCCTTAGAGCCGTTGGCAACATCCCCCCAATGGAGGCCATGCCTTGCTCCCGATTTTCTGGCTCTGCAACGCATGCAAGTCAGTAGAAGTTGGCGTCCATATCGCTGGACGCCGGAGTTAGTGTTGGCATCCAGGTCTGGATGCTGACACCAATAAACGTCCTAGGGTTGACGCCAAGTTGGCCTTCGCCAGAACCCTAATTATGCAGAAAACCATGCATATCAAGCGTATATACATGCAATATGTACGTGGTATTATATTCATACTATCACCATGCATTGCATACATTATTTACGTTTAATATAAACACATGTACACGTAATTATACTTTTTTAATACCTACGTAAATACGTACATACATACTCAAACACAATATACACACATAAATACGAAAAAATACGACGGAAATTCGAGGGTCTTACAAATCATAAGTTGAGATTTCAGCCGGAGTGTGTCGACACTACCACTGAGTGTGTCGACACACTGTCCCAATTGCGCAAAGAAGGTCTTCTGGATGCTGGGTCTAGTGTCGACAGACTACTGACTGTGTCGACACACTGTGTCCCATTCAGACAAATGGATCTCCTGGAAGCTGGGTCTAGTGTCGACACGACCATGGACTGTGTCGACACACTTGACCCTGTCTTCATGAAAATGCTTCAGGAGACTATCCCCAGTGTCGACACCATCAATGGGTGTGTCGACACTACCATGATAAAACATGTACATCCCTGAGAATTTAACACATAAGAATATAGTACAAGGTATTATCATCAAAGATGAGGTAATGTATTTGAAACATGCTTTTTGAACATTGTTATTACATAAATGATGTATGTAACTGTTCCACCCATTAAGCATTAAAATCACAAAATGTCATCATCAAAACTATGAGGAGAAATACATCAAAACCCCACTCACCCAACATTCTCCCCCTTTTTGATGATGGCAACATTAAGTCAACATGAAATTTTGTTTTTCTTAAGGATGTGATTTTAAGCCATTCTTTCACCAGAATCCAAGCACATACACTGAATGACAATGAACAATGAATTTCAACAACTTCATTAACTTCATCAAATGCCATTGAAAAGATTTAACAACACATGACAAATATCACAACCAGAACAAATGTTACTAACACCCATGTCTTTCCAAAATGAACCATACAAGATATGACATTTACATCCAAAAAGTATTTGCAGACAAGCTTCCTTTCACAATATGAACAACCCTTCTCCCCCTTTGACATCATCAAAACAAGACATCCATCAAGAAGATGGAGGTGGAGGAGGGATAGGAAGTAAAAGAACTCTATAGACTTCATCCTGGTCTCCATAGCAGATAAGTTTGATCTCAGCTGAGTTTGCATGTTGCCAAATGATATTTAGCAGTTCTTCCATTCGTTGGAGTTGTGATACATGTTGGCTTGAAAGGAACTGAAATCAGCTGACATAGGTTGGGAGGCTGAAGAAGAACTTGCAACAGTGCCATGTCTGTTAAAATTGTGAAGCTCACTTTTGAGAGTTGTCATTTCTTGATCAACATGGGCTAACAGGTTCTTCAACCTTCCATATCATCAACTAGGTGAGCAAATGAGAGTCTAGTCTTTGACACTTGAGGAAAAGTTTCTGACTATTGATTAGACCTTTCTGAGTATTAGCTAAAATCCCTTGAAAAACTATTCCAAGCTTGTCTTGGAGATCTTTCAGTTGGCCACAACTATCTCCCAAGGTGCCAATGAGCCTGTTGAATCTATGTGTGGCATGTTCTGCTAACTCTTTTCTGCTTGATGAACTGACCATTGACTGAATTTTCCAACCTTTGAATACGAAGCTCAAAATTGTCTCCCATTTGTTGTATAGAAGAAGAAGTGATAGTGCCAAACTTGTCTTCAAGAAATGTGTACAACTCTGGTGGAACAGAAGGTCCACCAGTTGAAGTAGAGGCTAAACCATAAATGGAGGAAAGAAGGATGGAGGATCCACATCATGGTAGTAGGGAGAAGAACCATGCAGTGTGGGTGATTGAGGTATATCCTGAGGAAGTGGGACTCCAACATCAGATGGGGAGTGACCTCTTGATCAGGCTATGGAGACTGAGCAGCGGTGGAGGATCCTCTCCTTCGAGGCAGCAGGTGGAAGATCCTCTCCTTTCAGGTGCAGCAGGTGCCTCAATAACTGGTCCCCTACTGACTTGATCACCCTCAATCCGAAAACCCATAAACTTTTTGCAAGTGTTTCAGACAGTAATGTTTGATTTTGGAATGGACTGAACTCGCTCATTTTAAAAGACACACCAAAGTGTTTCAAAATACAGCAGTCAGATGAGCAGCATAGGGCAGTGATCTATGAAGATCCTTCCTAGTTGTTTCTGACAGAATTTGGTACATGATCACATGCAATTACTTTGATATCCTTTTTCATGCAGTAAATGACAAACCTCTGAATGTATGTAAGTCTGTCCCTTCCACCACCCTGTGGGTGATAATTGTGGTAAGATGTGATGAATCAACCTAAGAATAGGTGGGAAGGTGTTTGTGTTGAATCGAGTGACATAGGTTTTCCTGGAGTCTGATTCATCATGAGGGAGATCAGTGAGTAAAGTATATGCTTCATGCAATCAAACTCAAAGTCATTATAATCTTCTCCCTCATCAGAACTTTTAAACATGTAGAAGCTAGCTCAGTGGATAAGAACAAAGGACCCCTTTCACTTCAGACTGATAACCCTCTGGCAGAACATCAAATTCATATAAAACTCTTGCACCAATCTGGATAAAATGTGCAAATTCAGAGATAAAAGTAGCCACCTTGAAACTTGAAGAAATTGAAGACATCAGGGATGCACTGGCAAAATTTCATCATCCAAATCAACAGCCCTGGGCTTGAGAATGAATTTTCCTCCAGTAACTAACTTGGAGGGTGCCTTGAAGAAAGGAAAGAACGACCCAGATGGTGGAGGATTCCTCTGAAGTATCAACTAGAATCTTCCTTCGAGATGACGAGTCACTCTAACATATTTTGCACGACTAGAAGAAGGACAACCTACCTCGCTTGGAGGGAGTAGGAGAGGGTAAGACAGACCCTGTTGCTGAGCCGAATCATGGCGGCGCTTATTCCTTCTTTCCGTGGGGGTTTCGTCAATGACACCCCCCGGGCAGTAGCCCTAGACCTGGCGCCTCGACGTGGAGTCTGCTTGGGAGGCATCGTGCAAGCAGAGAGGAGACGAAGAAGATGAGAGAGGGTGGAGAGGAGGAGAAGATGGCGGGAACAAGAGAAATCGTCTGGCTATGGGCGTATGAAATGGGGCCTGCGTTGACCTATGCAAAAGGGCATATAAAAAGGTCCTATCGAAGGAGATGAAGAGGTTGTGCCGCCAGAACATTTTACGCTAAACAGGGTTACGGAAGAAAAACTACCTGAGATGTGTCGACGACACAGGAGATGGCTGTGTCAACGGACCAAGATTGTGTTGACACATGATAGGACTGTGTCGACCTGATTTTCCAAAACTAACATAGGTACTGGAATTTATTGAGTGAAAACTTATAATGATGAAAGATATATAGAATCAACTTGTCAAGATTTTAAGATGCCAAAGAAGTCATTTGTCATTTCTCAACAAAAATCCATGATTAACCCAAGTAATAAGAACAACCTACAGATATTGTTCATTAATTGAGATGAAACACTGAAATGACAATTTGAATGTATAGGACATTCAATACAGTCAAGGACAAACTTTCATAGTCTTCTAATCTAAAGTAATGAAATTTCTCTTTAGAATGAAGTCAGTGGTGATGAAATTAACAGACTTAAGCAAACTGAGGTGGGGCAAGGTTGACTGTTTTGATTGATTTCCTTGGACACCTTTTTTTTTTTTTAATCAAACTATCAATGTAGTAAATTTTGTTCACACAAGAACTAATACTTTTTACACACCATAGTCCCTGTTACTAGAGATTTGCTCATTATCTATTTCAAGGGTCAAATGATAACATTTTGACATGAAAATATACGTTTATCAGACGCCAATATTTCCAGTTACTTGGTTATCATCAATATTGTCAGAAAATTGTTTTTTTAATAATTTTTTATGTTGTTTAACCCCTTTGAACGAGATAGCAAAAACACTCATGACATACATGGCACTTCATTCTATGTGAAGGTTTGTAGTTTCTCAGTATTTGTGCCATTGCTCTGTTGAATGATGGATTTAAGGAGATATTATGAAACTGAGAGCACGCCTTTTCCCACAACGTTGTTGTAAAGAGATGTCCAAATTCAATGCACATATGAACTTCAAGTCTTGAAGAGATTCAAATTACTGTAGGATTGTAGAATATATTTGAGAATTGACTTAAAGATGTAGTAGATCAGTCAAAAATTCATCCTGGAATTTCTTTGACAAAATTAAGAGGCATATCATGAATGGGAGTTGTGATAATTCAGGAATTGATCTTGAATTTATGTAAAAAAATGAGTTATGATTCTTTAACTCCCCCTGAATTGTTGATCCCAGAAATCCTTCATCAAGATAAGAGAATCAAAAGTTTTGAAAGAAAACTCCCCCTCAACAATGCATATATGACTCTTGATACTTGGCGGAGACATATACTCACGCATAGTGAAAGTGTCCAGACAAGCCTAACTTGTCTTTCTTCAAATCACTATTTGATATACCAAATTTCAATGCAATGTGAGACAGAAGAATTTATTTGCAAAAGGAATTGAAGTGTTTTATTTGAAATGCAGATGGATAGAAGATATAAAAAGAATGAAATATTTACAATCATGAAGCAATGACTCCCCCTCAGAGTGTGCCTGAACAAGGACACACACAACACTCAACCCAATGATAGAGAGGTCAGGGAGAATGAGGACATTTGCATAACCCAAGCTCTCTCCTTAAAGATGAAAATCTGTTTTCTGGAAAGGTTTAGTGAAGATCCAGCAATTTGTTTTTCAGTTTCAAGAAAAGAATTCAAAAGATTTCTTAGCCACCTCATCCCTTAAGAAATGATGTCTTTATCTCAAGATATTTTGTGTGCGTGAATGCTGAATTAGGTTTTTAGACAAATTGATAGTACTAGTGTTGTCACATAAGATGGGAATGCATCCTAAATCATGATTATAGTCTAGGAGCTGGTGTTTCACACCCAAAGGATTTGAGTGCCACAACAACCAGCTGCAACATACTCAGCCTCTGTAGTGGATAGAGCAACTGAGTGTTGCTTTTTGAAGCCCAAGAAATTAGGCATCCACCTAGATATAACACAAGTCCTTGTACTTTGTTTTTCTATCAAGCTTACAACCCGCATAATCAGCATCACATAAGCAATTAATCTAATTTACACCAGAAGGATAACCAAATGCCAAGTTCACATGTTCCAACAAGATATTTAAAGATTCTTTTTGACAGCTAGCATGTGACTTTCCTTAGGATTAGCTTGAAACCTTGCACATAAGCATACACTGAATTGAATATCAGGTCTAGAAGTAGTAAGATAAAGTAGAGATCCAATCATACCTCTGTATGTTTTTGGGTCTATTGACTTACCAAGTGAATCTTCTTCTAGTTTTACATTTACCGCAATTGGTGTGCTTGAGTGCTTGAGGTTCTGAAAGTTAACCTTTTTAGAAATCTTTGACATATTTTGTTTGACTTATGAAGATCCTTTCACTGGTTTTGGTTACCTCTATCCCAAAAGAATTGTAAATCACCGCATTAAACTCATTCAAATTCAGTTTGCATTTGGGTCAGCAAATTCAGTGTACCAACCTTATTTGTGGACCAAAAATTATGTCATCAACATAAATTTGGACAGTAATTTGTTTATTTACTATTTTTGTGAAACAGAGTTTGATAACTCATTAACTGTAAAAAAAAGGAACTGTTCTTTTTAAATTTTGAAATAATTTAAATTTTTGTTTTTTGTTTAAGTAATTTGAAAATAATTTTTTTTGTATACCTTTTGTTTTACAAATAATGTTTATAAAATTTAAAAAAACTTTAATACGTAAAATTATTTATTTTTTCTAAAAGGGTTTAGATCTTAAATAATATATTTGTCATAAAAAAATTAAAAATATTAAATAAAAATACCTTATTTATAAATTTTTTTTAAGATATAAAATATGTAAATATATTTTCAGTATAATTTAAATATTAAAAAAATATTTCCAATTCATGTTTTTTCATGTTGTTTTTAAAATTAATTAATATTAATGATTTTAAATCTTATAATTTTTTTATAATAAATTAAATATTTTATTCATGAAAATTTTAGTTTTTCCAATTTTAAACAACAGTTTTATATATCTTCTAATTAGTAATAATCTTATTTTAATTTACATCTTTTAATTTTATATAAATTAAATTAAATAAAATTTTCTTTCCAATTATTCTAACAAATTTATTAGAACCAGAGGATATAATTCTTTCCATTAATTATTTATTTTTTTAATTTAATTAATTAAAAAATACTTGAATTAGATTATAAAAAATTCAAAATATAAAGAAAACTATTTATAAAAAATAAAATCTTTTAATTTTGTTTGAAAAGACATTTATTAATTTAAATGTTATTTTAAAATTAATTATTAGAAGATAATAATTTTTGTTTGAAAAAAGAATTTTAATTTATTAAATAAAAAATATTAAATTGAAACTATTCTTTTTTAAATTTTTTTGTAAAAAAATTTAAAAGTTTTAAAAATGATCAACATATATATTGCATAATTTTTATTTATTTTTTAAATTTTTTATGAAGAGTTTGATAAATCACATTACCTCGTGTGTATCCTTTCTCCAATAAGAATGAACTCAAACGGTCATACCAAACTCTTGGAGCTTGCTTAAGACATAAAGAGCCTTATGAATTTTGAAACATGATCAGAAATTTTTCATTTGCAACCTAGAGGTTGTTTCAACAAAAATATTTTCTTGTGATGTATCCATTTAAAAAGGGCACTTTTGACATCCATTTGGTAAACTTTAAATTTCAGAGATGATGCAAAAGCAAGGAATATCCTCACAGCTTCTAGCCTAGCTACAGGGGCATATGACTCTTCAAAATCAATACCAAACTCTTGATTGTACCCCTTGGCAACTAGTCTAGTTTTATTCCTACAACTTGACCATTTTCATTCAGTTTATTTCTAAATACCCATCTAGTGCCAATAACAGATTGGTCACTAGGTCTAGGTACTAATTCTCACACTTGATTTCTGTCAAATTGATGAAGTTCATCATGCATGCATTGATCCAATCTTCACTCATTAGAGCTTCATCATTGACTTGGGTTCAATTTGGGAATTAGTGCTAGTGGGTCTTCATGAATTGCATTCAAAAAGGATGATCTAGTTCTAACTCTATCATGCATATTACCAACTATATTCTCAATTGGATGATCTCTCAAGAATCTATTTTCAGAATTACCTCTTGAGGTGCATTCAAGTCTGGAACAATATTACCTGATCCACTTGTGGTAGGAATGATTTGTCCAGAGTTTCAAGAGAATCTTTGTTTCCTCAACAGTTGGTGAAGAGTCACAATAAAATCATCTTCTTCTTTATTTTGAGGAATCCTGCAAGATGTAAAATCATCAGTTGAGAAGAGTTTTCATTAAAAACTACATGTGGAGATTCTTCCACAATTTTATTTTTGAGAATGTACACTCTAAAAGCTCTAGAAATTTTTGAATAGCCAAGAAAAATAGCTTCATGACTTTGGCATCAAATTTATCAAGATTTTCTTTATTGTTGTTATGTACAAAGCATTTGCAACCAAAACTTAAAGTAAGACAAAGTTGGCTTTTTTTTTTTTCACAGTTCATAGGGGGTTTTCTGATTTTTGGTCTGACCAATGTTCTATTTAGAATGTGATTTGCTGTGTTTATAGCTTCAGCCCAGAAGGATTTGGGCAGTTTACTTTCCAAGAGCATGGATCTATCATTTCTATAAGTGTTCTATTTTCCTTTCCACAATCCATTTTATTCTGGAGTTCTTGGAGAAGAGAATCTGTGGAAAATGTTTAGTTCAGCGCACAATCAGAAAAGGTTTTGTTTTCAATTCTCCCCCATGATCAGTCAAAATGGATTTTATTTTTTGTGAAAAACCTGTTAGGCAGAGGGCAGGGAAGTTCCTGAATTCTAGACAGCATCACTCTTGTGGGATAAGAAATAACCCATGTGTATCTAGTAAAATCATCAATGATGACAAAAAACCATATCTTTTGCCACTAAGACTAAGAATCCTTGTTGGTCCAAAAGGTCATATGAAGTATTCTAGTGTTTAGATGTGAGTACATCATTGAAGGTTTTAAAAGATTTTCTGGTTGTTTTTCCTTGAGCACATATCCCACAAAGTTGATTTTCAATGTTTGGAAATATTCAGGAAGTCCTTTAACCAATTTAGCCTTAAAAGTTTGTTTATTGTATTGAAACTTGCATGACCAAGTCTTTTATACCATGTCCATGCAATTTCATCTTTATTTGTAACTAAACAAATATTTTCAACAAAATTTTTATCAAGATTGATCATGTAGACATTATTTCTCTCTTCCCAAAAAAAATTATTTTTTCAGTTGAGGAATCAATTATTTTGCAAAAATCTGATTCAAATACACCTTATGACCTTTGTCATACAGTTGGCTAATACTCAATAGATTATAGTTCAAGCCATCAACTAACAACACATTTTCAATTGAGTTTGAGGAGGACTTACCAACCTTTCCAGATCCAAGGATTTTCCCTTTATTTTTACCTCCAAATGTGACAGATCCTCCCTCTTTTTCAATCAGAAATGAAAACTTTGTTCTGTCTCCAGTCATGTGTCGTGAACACCCACTATCAAGAAACCATGTGTTGGAGTTGGGTGCACGACCTTCCTGCAAAAATCAGATCAGAGAAGAAAAGATTTTGGTACCCAAATATTGTTGGGACCATCAGTTTGTTTGAGTAAAGGCAATAGATCTTTTCTAATCCATATTTGAGTTGTTTTTGGCATTTCCTTGGTTTCAGAAGTGATTTTTCTTTTTGGTCAATCTAACATTTCTTTCTGGAATGAAAACCAGTAGTCTTTCTTTCATGAGCATGGAGATTATGAAATGAGCATGATCATTCATGTATGGAAATTCAAACCAAGGATTCTTTGGTATCTTGAAATTTTGGATAAAAGAATTGTGAATGGTACCAATAAGGATTGTGATACCAATGATTCCAGAGTTGATCCAATCAGATTGATGTGTTGTCTTGGATGTCTAAGAATATCATGAAAGTTCCCTTTTGGTTTTTATTATTTTTCAGCTTTTGTTTGATTTTTATTTAGCTGATTGTTGTTTTCAGAGTTGGACAGGTCGACTTGTTTTGGACTAGTTCGACTCAACAGCAGCTTTCATCTTGTGGTTGATTGGTATCGACCTGTTTGCTTCTTTTGGTTATCAACATTTTTTTTTGTTCTGTTTTTTTTAGAGTTTTAAATGTATTAATTGACACGTGTTCATTGTTGTTTTCTGGACTGACACTTTTAAAAAAATTTTATCAAGGAGTTTTTAAATATTTTTCTTCCTTTTTAACCAGATTTATTTTTCAAGGATTTTTGTGTGGTGAAACCAAGTCCATGTTTCTCAGATCTCATTCTTGCTCCTAACAAGCATCGAGATTGCTTTTTTCCTTTTGTGAAGTTTTCAATTACCTGTTCCTTTTCTTCCAACAAATTCTTAAGCTTCTGGATTTCTCAATTTCTTGTTGTTTTTCCTTTTGATGCACTTCTATTTTTTCAGAGAGTTTTTCAAAGTTATTATGGCCTTTTGAGATGCAATTTTCAGTTCATCAATTTGGTTCAAAAGTTCTTCCTTTTCTTCATTGAGTTCATATACCTCATTCTCAAGTTCAGTGATTCTTCTACTCAGTGAAGTATCATGCATGACATTTCAATTTCCTTTTCAAATACTTATTTTCCTTTCTTATTTCAGAAAACTTTTCAACCAAATTGGCATATGCATCTGCCTCTTCAATAGAGTATTGTTCAAAGGAAGTGCTTACCTTTCCATCACTACTGTTAGCCATGAAGCATAGCTCCTCATTTCCTGAACTTGAGGACTTTTTCTCTTCATCTTCACTTTGGTCATCATCTGACCAAGTTGCTACCATAGCTTTAGGCTTCTTCATTTTTTTGCTCCTTTTTGTACTTGTCCTTGTTCTCAGGACATTCTCCTTTCATATGTCCTACTTTGTTGCAACTGTAGCAAATAATAATCTCATCAGTTTTTGTATTTCTATTAGAATTAGCATTTGAAAATGAAATGTTTCCTTTTGCCAGAAGAAAATTTCTTCTTTCTAGTGATCTTTCCTTTTCTTGATTTTAGAAATTTTCTGATTGCCTAGTCATGAGGGAAGTTCATCCTCATTGGACTCAAACTCTTGAGAACTTGATTTCTCGACTTTTCTCTTTGTTACTTGATGAGCTTTAAGTGCTACTGGTTTGATCTTAAGTATATGCTCTTCATTTCTTTTCAAATTTATTTCATATGTCATTAAAGATCCTATGAGTTCATCCAAAGAGATTTGGACAAATCCTTAGAATCTTCAATCACAGTGGCCTTAGTATGCCAGATAGAGATGAGAGAGAGCGCAAAATCTTTCTTACCAAATCAGCATCAGTGTATTCCTTACCTAGTGCCTTAGTCCATTGACCAATTTTCCATAAACCTAGCAAACATTTTAGAAATTGATTCATCAGATTTCATCATGAACAATTCATATTCAAAAACAAGTATGTTTGCTTTAGTTTCCCTAACTTGAGATGTTCCCTCATACATTAATTCAAGTTTATCCCACTCTCTTTAGTAGATTTACCATGGTATTCTTGAATATTCTTAGGATGGACTGCACACTGAAGCATGTTCATAGCACTATAGTTAGAGTGGCTCTCCTAATCTATTCTCTACTCCCAGTTTCCTCATCTCCTTGATTTTCATAAGGGCCCACTTCAACTATCCTCCAGATTTCATAATTCTGAGCCCTAAGAAAGACTTGCACATGCGATTTTTCCAGTAAGAGTAATCAGACCCATTGAAATATGGTGTGTCTATTATGGAATGGCCTTTAGCAATAATCCTCGAGAATCTATTAAGCAAGATGAAACACAGTGATTGAAACACCCAAACATTCAAGCAAGTGAGACACAAATCAGACAAAAACACTCAAATCAGATCAGAACACAGATATGAACCCTCTCTGATACAATTGTAGGATCGAATATGTGGAAGCTAAGATCTAGAAGGGGGGGTTGAATAGATCTTACCCAATTAATGCGGAATCTTGAGTAATTCAAAATTACTTCAAATCAGAGATCTATTCACATAGACATTGTTTATCTGAAGAGTGAGTGTGTGTGGAAGATGTGTGAAGCAATTCAACAATTATGTGTGTTCGAAATCCTATGCAGTATCTAGCTAAGACAAGTAATCAAACTGTACAAGGATTTTTAGGTGGTTCGGAGATCACACCAGTGATTCCTACATCCACCCCTCACACAATAAGCCTCCACTACTCAAAGAGTACAACTCACACTGGAGCTTGACAACTCCAACACACTTGAGTTCAACACTCACACACACAACTCTAGAGCACAACCTCTCCAAAAACTGAGCACACTTGCTCAAAAACACACAGAGCATTCAACTCAACATACTGAGCACAATAGCTCACAAACCACAAGCTAGATCAAGATCAACAAAAATCAGATCCTCTAGTAATGATCTGATTCAAGACAAATTCATTCACAGAGACTTGTGCAACACTTATGTACAATTCCCATGGATGAATCAGAAGAACACTTTCAGAGTTAAGAGAATTAATACAAGTAGTTTCTTCAATGGAGATCCCTTGCAGAAGGTTGAATTGAGGAGATTTGTGATGCTTTGAGTCACTGGGCGATGCTCTGCTTCTGAGTCGCCTTCAGATTCTCCTCAACTGCTGACTTCTGCTGGTCTGCTCCTTTGAGAGATGCTTCAGCTCCTTCTCCAAAGCTCTCCTCATCTCTTGTGCTGTCAAGGGGATGCAGATGGATCATCACAGTAACAACAGGAGTAGGAGCGGGAGATTCCTCTTCTTGCCGCCAAAGGTCTTGCTGGAATATTTTGGAGGTCTCTCACAGCTTGGGGGCCGATTGATGGGGTATTTTATAGCCCTACATGTCCATGGTACCCTTGGAGTGCGTGGCCACATGATCCAAGACGGATTCCCATTGAACCCTAGGCAGCCATGTGTCCAGATAAATCATAAGTTGAGATTTCAGCTGGAGTGTGTCGACACTACCACTGAGTGTGTCGACACACTGTCCCAATTGCGCAAAGAATGTCTTTTCTGGATGCTGGGTCTAGTGTCGACATGACCATTGACTGTGTCACACACTGTCCCATTCAGACAATGGATCTCCTGCGCTGGGTCTAGTGTCGACACGACCATGGACTATGTCGACACCTTGACCCTGTCTTCATGAAAATGCTTCAGAGACTATGACCCAGTGTCGCACCATCATGGGTGGTCGACACTACCATGATAAAACTGTACATCCCTGAATTTAACACATAAGACATTATTACAAGGTATTATCATCAAGGTATGAGGTGTAAGGTATTTGAAACATGCTTTTTTGAACATTGTTATTACATAAATGATGTATGTAACATGTTCCACCCATTAAGCATTAAAATCACAAAATGTCATCATCAAAACTATGAGGAGAAATACATCAAAACCCACTCAACCCAACACAAAGGGTCAGCGAAGGTCTACAAGGGCTAGTTGAAGTTTTATAAAATGCCAGTCGAAGTGGAATCGGACGATCGACTTCATCAAATCGATCGATTGATCATCCCAGTCGAAGTAATACTTCGATTATTGTAGAAGGCTTGATGCGTCAGTCGAAGTGGCACTTCGTTGATGAAGAAGATTCTGAAATCGGACGACCGATTGTGTAAAATCGGACGACCGACATAGCCAGTACAGTTTGGCATTGGAGCAGTACAGGAGTCGTTGACCGATCTGAAGAAGTCGAACGACCGACATAGCCGGTGATGACTGGTGCTGGGATAGACTTAGAATCGGACGACCGATTCCACATTATTGGACGACCGATGTGGTGCAAGGTTTTGATGTAGAAGAGCAGGGTCGTCTCCAAAGGTAAGCCCAAAGTCGTGATGACTGATTTGGCAATTTCAGTCGATCGATTACGGAACTGTAGTTTCCTATTTTGGGTGGACTCTTTCCTCCATTAGGTTTCTGCCTGTAGTTGCTTCCAAGTTGGGATCTTTTGGGTTGGTACATATATATATATCATCCATCCCACGCCCCAGGAACCCAACCCATGAAGCTAAAGTTGTCCTATCTACAAAAGCTAGGGATTAGGAGAGAGAGGCGCGATTTCAACTATGTAGTGAAGATATTGCAGAAGCAATCTTGGGTTGGTACATATATATATCATCTATCCCACACCCCAGGAACCCAACCCATGAAGCTAAAGTTGTTCTATCCACAAAAGCTAGGGATTGGGAGAGAGAGGCGCGATTTCAACTGTGTAGTGAAGATATTGCAGAAGCAATCTTCTTGAGCGGCCTCAGACTTCTTCCAAACGTGAAGCTTCATTACTAGAAGGTTGAGGAACGTGTCTCCATCAAGCATACTTCCAGAAGCTTCGTTGTGGAGCACGGTTACAAGTTCTTCATCATGGAAAGGGATTCTACACCGGCTCTCCATGTTTGAACAAGGAGATTCTTTGTGCTTTCAGGTTTACTCATTTCCCACTGTCATATGCTTATTGGATTTGTTAATTCTAAACTGAAATCATCTATGTGTGTGCTCAATTTGTGAGCACTTGGTTAGTGTGTGGTGCGTGCTGCGTATACACTTCGAGTTCTTATCCCTAGAAAACGAGATGAGGTTGGTATTGTCCCCGGACCTGGAAACAAGTTAGTGGTAAAATCTTCACGAGGATGTGGGGTAGTGGACGTAGGCGCACACGTGATGTGTTGGATAAACCACTTTAAAATCTTGCGTGTAATTTATGGTTTGATCTATCTCTTCTACCTCCATTCTACGCAAGTTAGGATAGTTGTTTTGTTGTTCTATTGTCATATTCTGATATGCATCTTGCTTAATAGCTTAGCTTAATTGAGTTTAGTTTATTCTATAAAAGAAATTTTATTTTGACGACACTAATTCACCTCTCCCCTCTTAATTGATCATCACCATATGTTGGCGTATTTAAACTCTTCAACAAACCCCACTCGTTTTCAGGGACGATATAAACCGGTTATGTAATGTGGGGAGGCTGACGGCGGGAGGGGAGTGGGGAAGAAGAAGTAGCGTGTGGCAGCACTGCCATTTAATGGTGATGCTCTCTGACTGCAGTGTTCGCGGCAGGAGAGTCTATATTGCAGCCACACCTACTTTGCAGCCTGCCGTGAGCTGCAGTGTACATGGCAGGCGAGCATGTATCGCAGACCTACCTATCATGCAGCCGGTGAGCATCACATTAATTGGATTGAGGAGGCAACATCATGTGTGGCACTATGTGGGTATTGGCAATGATGAGTGGATTATTTATCCAATTCAACAGTTGGAAGGACAATAAGAGAACCCACTGAAAAGTACAAATTCTTATGTACACCGAATCTGCGCACAACAATATTACATTCATGTTCTTCGCTTGATGGACTTGCCATAACTTTGAAAATATGAATGTTGCAAGGGTAACTTTGTATGTATGAATGTTACAAGGGACAACTGAGGCCACATGTACACATTACCAATTATGTTGCAAGTTTTACAATTCACCTGCTTATAGTATATTTGTTCTAATTGTGAATTTATTCTAGTTTTTTTTTTCCGGAGAACTACACATGGAAGGTTTTTTGTGTTAAATGTATATGCAATTGGAAGCAAAAGTAAACATGTTAGTCCGACGTTAACAATTGTGTGAACTTTGGTTGTACATGACAATGACAAATGTAACATAAAAAGATTTGAATTAGATAAGTCTGAACTTGAGACCAGTTGTCTTTTGATCGAATTATTTCGTTTCCAGTTAGACAACAGTTTTTGGATTCTTTCCTCAGTTGCAGCAACAACCTGGATGTTGTTTTAATGGGTCTACTGTAGAATATGCGCCGTTTAGATGACTACAACACATTCCTCTTCATACCAAGTACGTGGTTCAATCAATGTAATTGATAGCCATTGAGTACGTAAGTGTTTTCAGGACTCAAAGGACTTCTTGTGCTTCGTTTATGGTAGTATAGACACCATGGAATTTCTTATGTAGTGATACATTTGTTACAACGTTACATTGATTTTCTTGAGTACCCATGTGCTGGAAGAGATTATGAATTCATTTCCTTATACATACTGGCACCGGTTTTGCTGCTGCTTGAAATGAAAAAGATGCTAGTAATGATTATTGATCTATTTCAATTGGACTATTGTCTGTTTGTGTACACTTGTAATTTGTATCTCAGTCAGTTGAAACATGTTTTCCTCTACAGGTTGTGATTACTTGGGTAATGGGTGTCAGTGCAAGTTGGTCAAGAAGTTGTAGATGATCCATAGACCACTTCTCATGTGTTAGGCTCCTTCCTATTTTGTCACTTCGGGTCTGAGACCGTGTATATAGTGGTAAATAGTTTTTGTTTCTTCTTGAGATGACGAAGATGCTGGTTGTAGCAGGCAGAGAAGTGATCAGAGATTCTTCACTTTCCCTTCTACACTTTGTAAGAGAGCGGAAACCCAATCGAGGAGGTAGAGAAGCAGATCCTGCAAAAGAAGAAAGAGCGTCAAGGGGACCTGATTGAGGAACTTGAGGAAAACTTTCCAATGCTCAAGTCAGCGGGATGACTGATGAGAAGCTGGTAAACCTATAGGTGTTGGAGGTTCTCCGAAGGAGTACCTAACCACAGGAGGGTTAGATTCATTTATATAGAGGGAGCCTAGGCGATTAGCATGCCTATAATAGTTCCGTTGAGGGTGGCAGTTAAGACCCCGATCATGGGATACTTAATAGGAGGACATCGTGGCGTGAAAGTAGCCTAGAACATGGGGAGTTGCCTTGTCACTATTTTATTACGGGGAAATAACTAACCCGAGGAGAACATAATTAATATGATCGTGGGAGTCGGTTACGCGGGTAGTACTCGCATGCTCAGATCTGTCTGACTAGCAATATTTGGCCCGAGGACAATTGGCGAGGACCCTGAGTGTCGACTCCCGAGTAGGGGCCATTGAAGGGCGAGGTTGTACTCGGTCTCCTCTAAAGTGTCCAAGGACATGTGGAGGGAGAGCAATAAATGAGAGGGTCATGCTGGGCCGACGGGCTTAATGTGCAGAAAACCACCTCCTCACTAGTGATTATTGTTCTTTGTATACTATATCTCAGTCAATTGACTTACATCACTTCCATTTGCGTATGTATATTTTCTACACTGGTTGCGATCACTTGGGTAATGGCGTTTCTAGTTGGTTAGGAATTTGTAGATGATCCATAGACCACTAGTTCTACGTGTCAAGCTCCTTCCCATTTTGTCCCCTCGGATCGGATTCAAGACCGTGTATTTAGTTGTATAGCTTTTGTTGCTTCTTGAGATGACGCAGTTGCTTCGATTGATTGGATGATTGTACTATCTCTGTGTCAATTGACTCATTATTTCCATTTGTGTATGGATGTAGTTTGTATCTTTAGTCACTTAAAACATATTTTCCCGCACAGATTGTGAATACTTGGGCAATGGGTGTCAAGGTGGTCAGGAAGTTGCAGAGAATCGGTAGATCACTTCTACATGTTAGGCTCAGTGTATCTTATTTCTAGACATGTTAATCATTGTTTTCGTTATGTTTGTCTAATCCCACTTGGGTGTAATGGTTTCTTTTTGTGCGGATCGTTGCAACTTGCAACAGAGGTTGGTTACTGCAAACTCGTCATCGTATTTATTAGACTGTTCACCTGGAAACTTTGGATACTATGTTCTTTAACGGACCAAAGGCCAATTACATTTTTTTTTAAATTTTTTTCCCCATTCAGTCGAGAAGTGAAGTAAGCAACAAGTTTTGCTCTCGTGTAAGTTGTAACTCTAGTTCGTCTCAAGGCGTGTTCATCTCAACAAAGAGACTTTGATTCTAAACGCTCTCCATTACATTGTTCTTATAATGATGATGCCACCACCGAGTATTCACAAAAATTTCCAAATCTCTCTGGATAAGGAAGTTTTGAACAATTAGATTTAAGCATTATTGAGCCATCCAACTCAAAACCTTAAGGTGATGATTGGAGAGAGCACCACTATTTTTAAACATGCCCAACCAATGTAGGACTATCTTAACATCAACCTCGAGAAGAGCGTTCTTCCAAAGTAACCAAATAAGGTCATCAAGAAAGTCAAAAAGATCAGGCCCAAATTCGACCAACCCAATTTTAAGGCTTTCAAAGCTAGTCCAGTCAAAATGAACTAAGAGTCGCTCTTTGGGCTGGCACACCGATGCTGTAGAACCACCTTGACGAGATATAAACTTTCTCATCATTAGAGGCAACCTGGTGTCTCACTAGAACCCTGTGTCTATTAAATGAATCTGATCCGGATTCAAGGTAAACCTGCATGCGCCCCACCACTAGGGAAGGAATTGCTAGCTTTACACAATTCCCGACAGTTCCAGTTTTAACAAAGCTGTAGTGCAATTCAACTGCATAATTTCAGCTGGGTATGCGAAGCTTCAAACATCTTCCCATTTTCAAAGTGTATTTCAAACGAGAACATTTATCGTGACAGAAGCTAGGCAGGATGTAGTGGGGATCGATAGAGATCAGTCAGACGGAAGGTTGAGTCTATGGGCAATGGTTTTGCATATACAGACAGGTCCAATACATCATAGTTCAAGCATAAACATCCAGTTGCAAAAGCTCTACATAACAAATGAAGATTCGGGATCGTCATGTGCAGTCTGATACTGAATATTTGGTCTCAAATAATAATAATAATAACAATAACAATACATTGTGAAGCATCAATAGCCAGGCCTGATAAGCAGATTTCAGTGACAAGGGAAAAAGACAACACTGACAAAGGCTCGAAAAAAATATAGTATTTCGCCGCCAAATCAATGACCATGATATACTTTTCTAAAATTTGCTTTTAACTTGATGTTGCCATATCTGCAGCAAGTATCGGTGACAAGCACGGGCAGACATCACCATAATCAGCAAGCATGCCAGCCTTTCAAGAAAGAACATGAAAATTGATATTTAATCAGAGGTAAGTTATAGTTGGGATAGTTTAGAATCTGTCATTAAGTTTTTTCATTGCATGAAGACCATTTTATGGTCGTATACTTCAAGTACACATGCCTTCTGGATAACTTCGAAAAAAGCAAACATGACACTTTTTCCCTCTAAGAAAGTAGTCATGCAATTATGATCTCAACATATATTTTTATACAAATGCAAATTCGACAGAGTTATTGATAAAAAAAAACAGAAATTAAATCAAGCAGAAATCCAGAAAGATAACAATGCAAATTAGGCATTTGACAACCTATGTATATGGCAGCAGATTTCTCGTTAAAGTTGGTCACCTTTTTGGGATTGTAGCAAAAAATAATCTTGTCAAGTGCATAATCACAGAAATCTCACTCTTATATTAAAATAAACTTGATACATTAGTATGTGCAAAAAACTGCTAAAAATATTTTGAAGGTGCATAAATAGAGGGGTATTTTGCACTTATGTTCAAGGTTTGTCATATCGGATCTCGGCTTCGTCTCGGGAGGGTCAAAGAGAAGAGATCTCCGTAAGATCTAGAGAGATCAAGTTAACATAAAAGTGTGGATCACATAGGTTCACATAGATAATTCCTTAAGAAACATAGATAATTGCATACATTCTCAAGTCTCAACCATGGATGACATAGGTTCACATATATCATACAACAAGAGTGGGAATTGGGATTCGAGATGTGCATTTTCATTTTTCTCTCCGTAGGATTTTACTTTAAGCATAAAAATATTTAATTCATGACATGGGAACCCATGGCAAAATATCTTATTTATCTGAATATCACAGTGGACCATGACTAAGACTTGGTTGCTGTCAGTAGGAGAGTGGCTCCTTGGAGAAGTCATATGCACGTTTGACCTTTTTCACCGGATTTTCGATTTTTAGTGTTTTATTAGATTTATTTGAATTATGAAATTTTTAGATAGGTCAAATTATGAGGGATTAGAAAGACGTTATTTTGATGTAATCATCAAAATCACGATTTTCTTCTTAGATGAGAGAGTTGACTTTTTATTAGTAAGAGATATGATTTGATATTTTTAGTGGATTCAAATGTAGAGTACTTCCTTATTCACATATAATATCTTAAGTAAATATAATTATCATTTACTTAAATGATATTCAAGTAAATAAGGGGATCCTAACAACCCTGTCTGAAGAGGATCCTAACCATGACTACTCATCTCGGCCTTCTCGTTTCTCAGGAAGGGGTTGAGACCGAGATTCTCGCAAAATTGCTTACCATGCTTATGTTTACAAAGGATAGTTTGGAACAAGCACAGTAGGGTTTAACTTTGCACTAATACATCAAGACTTTAGGAAGGTTACTTATTGTCTGCCAACTTGGTCCAACTCGTACAAGTTGACCAGCTTCTGGGATCCGCAGAGACATAGTAGTGGATCATTGAGACACTTCTCTAACTTGCACCATCTCTATGTGAGTTGTACGAGTTGTTTTAAGTTGGCTCAAGTTGAAAAGAAATGTTAAGAAACATCTAGTGCTGCTATGAATACAAGCAAAACATTTATGGAAGGTTTTGATATGATATGTCATCATCATCATCTAGCCTTGCAGTCGGCTACATGAATCTTATCCTGCCAAAGACTTTTATCAAGTGCTATATTCGTGTTTGAATCCAAGAAGCCAATGTCCTTCCTAATAATATCACACCATCTCATTTTAGGCCTTCCCTGAACTCTTTTACCAGCATCCACTAAGATTTGTCACACTATCTCATTTTACTATCAATTGGAGCTATCTTCAAGTCCGTACAGAAGTGCTCATTCCTAATCTTATCTTTCATAATCTTATCACATATCCATCTCAGCATTCTCATCTCTTCTACACTCATTTTGTTAATGTGTTCCTTTCGTACTACCTAACACTCGTACTTATATAACAAAATAGATCTCACAGCCGCTCTATAAAACTTCCCTTTAAGTTTCACTCGTATACGACAATCATAGAGGAATCCTAATGCACTTTTCCATTTTAACCAGTCTGTCTTAATCCTATGTGCAACATTTTTATAAATCTCTCCATTCTCTTGAATGATAGACCCTAAGTATCAAAAGCTACTACTCTTGGGAATGTTTTATCAATCAATTAGAACCATATCTTCCTGTAACACCTTCTCATTACTCTCATTACAATACATAAATTCTGACTTGCTCCTACTGATTTTAAAAACTAAACTCTACGACATGCCTCCAATTTTTTAATTTAACATTTAAACCACCAATACTCTCATCAATTAAGACAATATCATATGTAAATAACATACACAAAGAGATATTACCATGCAATTGCTTTGTTATTTCATTCATAACCAAAGCAAAGAGATACGAACTTATGCAGAGCCTTGATACAAATCTATAGTGATATGAAATTCACAAGTCTCCCCAGCAATAGTTCTCACACTAATAATGGCACATTCGTACATATCCTAAATCAAGTCAACATATCCTTGAAGGACTCCCTTCTTAATGTCCACCAAATCAATTCTCTCCGTACTCAATCATATACCTTCTCTAAATCAAGAAAAATCATATATAAATCTCTTCCCATCTCTCTATACTTCCCCATTAACTATCGTAATAAGAAAATAACTTTTGTAGTAGATCTATTCGGCATAAAATCAAACTGATTTTTTTGATACAATAGTCATACATCGAATCAAGGTTCGCTGCATCAGAGAATTGGGGCGAATCAAATTTTTCCTGATCCGCCACGATTCGCTCAAATCGGACCGATTCGCATGGGAATCAGATGGGAATCGGTCTGATTCGATGAGAATCAGACGAATCGGGTTTTTCCTGATTCGATCCGATTCGGCCGAATCGGACTGATTCGATCCGATCCGGAAAACCATGCATCGAATACGTTTCTCGATTACTCTTTCCCAAAGTTTCGGAGTATAACTCATAAACTTAATTCCATGATAATTATTGCAACTTTGAACATCCCATTTGTTTTCATAGAAAGGAACTACAACACTTTTTCTCCATTCTTCTGGCATCCTCTGTTCCTCAAAATTTGATTAAAAAATTTAGTTACCCACTTAATATCAATGTCTCCTAGGCCTTTTCATACTTCAATAGGTATGTCGTCTAGTTCTAAGATCTTGTCCACTTTCATTTTTCTTAAGCATCACTCACTTGTAACGTCTTAATACAATTGAAATCAAGGTTTGCCATATCGGATCTCGACTTCGTCTCAAGAGGGTTAAAAAGAAGAGATCTCGAAGAGATCTCGATAAGATCTCGGAAGATCAGGTTAACATAAAAGTGTGGAACATATAGGTTCACATAGATAATTCCTTACGGAACATAGATAATTGCATACATTCTCAAGTCTCAACCATGGATGACATAGGTTCACATATATTATACAAGAGTGTATGAATTGGGATTCGGGATGTGCATTTTTATTTTTCTCTCTGTAGGATTTTACTATAAGCATAAATAAATTTAATTCATGACATGGGAACCCATGGCAAAATATCTTATTTATAATATCATAGTGGACCATGACTAAGACTTAGTTGTTGTCAGTCAGAGAGCGACTCCTTGGAGAAGTCATATGCACATTTGACTTTTTTCACCAAACTTTAGATTTTTAGTGTTTTATTAGGTTTATTTGAATTATGAAATTTTTAGATAGGTCAAATTACGAGGGATTAGAAAGACGCTATTTTGATGGAATCATCAAAATCGTAATTTTCTTCTTGGATGAGAGAGTTGACTTTTTATTGATAAGAGATATGATTTTTTTGATATTTTTAGTGGATTCAAATGTGGGGTACTTCATTATTTACATGTAATATCTTAAGTAAATATAACTATCATTTACTTAAATGATATTCAGGTAAATAAGAGGATCCTGACAACCCTGCCTGAAGAGGATCCTAACCCTGACTACTCATCTCAGCCTTCTCGTTTCTCGAAAAGGGGGCCGAGACCAAGATTCTCGCGAGATTGCTTACCATTCTTGAAATACTAATATTTATCAAATTTTATTGACTCTTGGTCCTCTTCTAAAGAGAAATCCTTGAGGCAATCTCTATTAAGTAATTTCTAAAAATAGTTACACCATCTCTCTTTAACCTCAAGGTCTTTAACTAAAACCCTTTGATCTTCACCCTTAATGCAACGAACATGATCTAGATCTCTACTTTTTCTTTCTCTTAATTTAGCAAGTTTAAATATGTCTTTTTCACCCTCTTAGGTTCCTAATTTATTATACAATTCTTCAAACACCTTACATTTCTTCACTAACTATTTTCTTAACCCTCTTTTTAGCTATTTTATAAGTTTCTAGAGTTTGATTCTTTTTGTTAGTTTTCCAAACTTTAAAGCATTCTTTTTTTGCTCTAATGGTATTTTGAATTTCCTCACTCCATGACCAAATCTGTCTTCCTACATTCCTTTTATCTTTAGATTCACTTAAAGGCCATTTTGTTACATTCTTTATACAATTTGTAACATTATTCCACCTTACATTAATTTCTTATTCTAAATTCCAAATATTTTCTTTTATTGGATAATTTTTAAATTTTTCCAAATTTTTACTTTTCCACCACTTAATCTTATAGTAGTTATTTATGATAGTTTTTCTTTAGAATTTTTTGATAAGGACATCTATTACTAGCAACCTATGTTATGGGGCTAAACTCTCTCTAGAGATAATTTTGTAATCTTTACACAAACTCTATCAACCTTTGCAATAAGAAAATAGTCAATTTGACTTTTGTGTTCCATTCTTGTATGTTATTAATTCTTCGTCTCTCTTCTTAAAGATGGTATTAGCAATTATTAGATCATAAACAATAACAAAATCAAGAAAAGTAGTACCTATATCATTTCTACAGCCAAAACCAAATCCTTTATGAATCCTCAGATATCCTCTATTATTTTTATCCATATGGCCATTAAAATCCCCACCGACAAAAATTCTCTTCACTAGAGATATTTTGGGTCAATCTATCAATAGCCTCCTGTTGACACAAAAAAATTAACAAAGAAAAAATCCCCCGAAAAAATACTCCCAGAAGGAGCCTTGTTCCTGCTCAAAACACCCCCCGCGGGGGGTTTCTGCAGCCAGGACACCCCCAGCGGGGGTGTTCTGCCGCCAAACCACCCCCAGCGGGGTGGTCCCTGTGTAGACACCCCCAGCGGGGGGGGGGTCTGCTGCCAGGGACACCCCCAGCGGGGGGATTTCTGCCCTTTTAGCCCCTTGGCACCCCTATAAATAGAGGGCCAAGGCCATGAAGAGGGGGGACTTTTGCTGGACTTTTCCTGCTTGGTTGGGAGATGAAGTCCCCCTCCTGGAGGGGGGGGGGGGAGAGATGTTTGTTCTCCATATGAAGACCCCTATATGGGCCCAAGTTTGTGTAAAACTACATAAAGGCCCCTAGGGACATAAAGTTTGTGCATGTGTAAATTGAATTACACATATGCCCTGTCCATGGAAAAGTTGCAAAAATACCATACTGTCCAAAAATTTGCAAGAATACCCCTGCTGTCCCGGAAAGTTGCAGAAATATCATATTGTCCGAAAAAATTACAGAAATACCCTGTTGTCCCGAGAAATTGAAGATACGTCCAGCTGCCCCAGAAAATTACAGGAATACTCCTGTTGCCCGAAAAATTGCGGATACGTCCCTGCAACGAGGAAAATGGCAATGATAGCCCGACAGTCCGTGCCTTTTGTCTAACCCGGTGGAGCGGGACCCACACCACTTCTATGAAGCGGCGTGCGCTCTCCTGGGTGTGACTTGAAGCCGGATACATGGGGAGTTCTCGGAAAACGTCAACAACTGACGGAGAAGTCCAAGCAAGCCGATAAATGACATGAATATCTGGAAAAGTTAATCAATGACGAAAATACCCGGAATCACTCGTAAAAGTCAAGAAATGACCAAGAGGCCTGGCTCATGCCGTTTGCACAACCCGGTGGAGCGGGACCCATGCCGTGTCTATGAAACGACGTGCGCTCTCCTGGGCCCGGCTTATGGCAGGCCACTCCAAGTCTTAGGACTGTCAAATAACGGCAAGAACCCTTGTACATGTCGAGATATGGCCGAAAGCCCCGGGAGGTCAAGATACGACCGAAAATCCCCGGGAGGTCGAGAAACGACCGTAAAGCCCCGTGAATAGCCTCGGGGTTTACTAACTTTGAACACCTGAGATAAACGGGTTCGAAAGAAATAATGAAACAAACACCCTCAAAACCCCTATAAATATAGGGTAGGGGCCACGAAGAAAAGAGGACTTTTGGGCAGAGGACTCTTGGGGCAGACTTGGAGGATTTGAGATGCACAAGGGGAGAAGACCCTACAAAGTGAGTGTCTGTGCTCGGAGGGGGGGGGGATACCTCTCTCTCCAAGTTCCTGTCATCCGCACGTGCGTGCTTTGTCCCCGTGCTCCGTCTGTGCTTCGTGACGTGGAAAGAAGAAGACACTGCAGGTCCATATATAAAGACCCGGAGTTTTATAATTAAGTCCTTCCGTGTTTTAAAATAACACGCATGTGAAGGCACACTCATGTAAACGTCCAATGGAGGCACATACACCCCATTGAGGACGCGTATACAAATGTCATAAATATACATGCATACATGCATTTAGGATATTTGTGGAATCTTAATTGTCATCTAAATTCTCTAATTTCGGCAAAGGTCTTTTAACAAACGTATCGTATTAAAGGTCTTCGGGTTTTCACCCGATGTAAACGAAACACCGACTCCGGTCGGTGGGGAATGGTTTAGTACACGACCACCCCAGTCGCTCGATAAACGGACGTGCGCGGAATAAAAATATAAAATACTCGAGGGCTCGGGGTTTATACCCAATGCACCTCATAAAATATTAAAATTTTGTCTATTTATTTTAAACAGTCTGGCACACCCATACATAGATGCACATGCCTCCGCATCGCATCGCCAAAATCCCCTTCTTTATTTTTTCAAGAAAGCCATCTTTTCCGCGTTCCACAGTCTGGCATGCCCGGTGGGACTGTTCCTGCCCTTCATACATATGTAAAAAGACCTTATGCCGATATAGGATATAAGATGACTAATATCCACATGGCAGGTACAAAAGGAGCTGAAGCTAGCGAGAAAAGCCTATCTCCACCTGCAACCTCAAATCAACCAAATGGCAGTGGTCACATACTGCCCGCTCGTCGTCGCCAGCCACGCGAAATGTGGCTACCTCACCACTCTGCTAATGTTTGGTGACTTCCCTGCCGTGGTGGGATCCCCCTACATCCTAGGGGTGGTCCCCGCCGCTCAAGAAATACCAATGGCGACACCGAAGGCAGCAACCAGGGGCATCAAGCCCCGCCCAAGTCAAGGCCGAGTCTTCTCGGTTAACACAATCTCCTGCGTCGGTCAGGCTGGGCCCTCGAACCAGGGGCTAGTTATTGAGCCGCCGCTCGAACATGATCAAAGGTCACTCCCGGGCCAAATCTAGGAAGGCTTTGAAGGAGCGGAAGAAGATGAGGTTGCAAGCCTCCAACCTGAGGACCAACGGCCCCCGGTTGACGGAGGACAACCCGAAGTATTCCTCATACCACCCACCAGAGCTGTTGTGCAGGCGATGACAGACGATGCCAAATATGAAACCATAAAGCACTGACAGGCTGAAAAGGCCAACCTCATGATAGAGAGGGGGCAGCAGGTGGACGCAAATGCGCACGCCACATGGTGCCGACGGCAAATCAAAAAGTTCGGAGAAGACATCAACAAGGCGACCTGCCCGATGTCAACCAGCAGGCAGCAACGCCCAATCACTACACCGTCGATCCGGCTCAATAGCCGCGTCGAGGAATAAATTCCCAGGCCTCCACAGCTAAAGACATTGCGGCCCAGCGATGGATGATTGAGAAGATCGTGGATGACCGCTTCGCCCAACGAGGCGAGGGGACCGCCACTGTGGACCTATATAGTGTGTCGTATCCCGTCCACCACCAATTCAAGAAGTTGTTGTCGAACTGCCCCAAGGCACCAAAGTTGCAAAAGTTTGATGGGCAGGGCTCACCAAATGAGCACCTGGCCTACTACATAACGACAATGGGAGATTTAGCATTTGATGAATCCTATCTCCTCCGTTACTTTGCAACGTCCTTGACGGGTACCGCCTTCTAGTGGTATTCGAGGTTGAGGCCCAACTCCATTGTTGATTGGGCCGATCTCCAAAAGAAATTCATCGACCGCTTCTAGACGGCCGAAAGAAAGGTGTCGCTAGCAGAGCTATGCTCCCTTAAGCAAAGAAAAGGGGAAACGGCACTCCACTTTATCAAGCGGTGGCGTGACTTCAGCATGAGGTGCGAGAATCCCCCGACGCAAGAAGATGCTATAACCATCTGTCGGCGGGGCCTGGCGGCCGAAATAAGTGAAAAGCTGCTAGGCACAAATATCAAAGGCTTCGACCAGCTCAACTCGATTGTTGCGGAGATCGAAATGTTCTTCGCCGACAACCCGGTGCATGCTCCTTCCAGAAACAAGCCGAATAAGGAGCGTGCCTCTAGCAAAGAGGTCAATGCGGTCGACTTCACCCCGAAAAGCCAGGGAAAGAAGGTCTCAGTCTCCGGCGCTCCAAGCAAGAAGGCGGAAGGCCGCCTCCGACATCATTGCCCGAGCGTATGAACACACCCTACTCCTTCAAAAAGGAGCATACGAGGAAGCTCTTCAAGCTTTGCATGGAGAATGACCTGATCACACTCCCAGGGCCAAAAAGGCCGGGCGAAGTGGATGGGGTGAATGAGCCAAACTACTGCCTCTATCACCGCATGCTGGGGCACTCCATTGAAAACTGCTGTCTTCAAAAATGAAGTGCAGAAGCTGATCCAGAGCCGCCTCATTGCAATGCAAGGCAACTTGGTTGACCCTCCACAGCCCCATGCTTGGGATCAACCGAAGCAATCGGCCAATGTGATCCATATCAATGAGCCGATCCCCGGTCCGGAGGACCCCGAGGCAAATCCACTAGATTCTCAGTCCACAAATGGGCACGAGAGCCATCACTTCTCGGCCCTTAGACAGAGATCGTTGTCAGAGGCAGTGCAAAGCCTTGAAAGGCAGGTTCAATCACTGCGACACGGTCAGCGCAAAGTGCTGTTATACTTAAGAAGCATGGATGAGTGCCTGACCGCTCTCCATCAAAGACTCCCGGCTCCTGTGGCCACGTCGGCACCCCCAACTCGTCCCCCGTGCGAGGGATGGCTCTTGAAAGAATCTTCAAGTCCATCCGATTATGAGGCCACCGAAAGGTTATATTCTTTCCCGCGCCATCGAACACTGGCGCTCTTCCGTACCTGCTCCCATGTTGTTTGTTTCAATAGAAAGCTGCCAGTGTTGGTGTTTCCTAGGCTCCATAGAAGAAGCCAGAAGACTTCACGTGGCAAGTCAACAAAAGAAGCTATGGTGCTGGATTTTAGAAGAGTTTAAAAAAGGCTTTGGAAACTCTGGCGTACAAGTCCAAGTATTTTAGAAACATGTAAAGTCTCTGTTATGCATCGTTGCAATGGAGACTTTGATGTCTAAAAATTTTAAAGAAAGAACCAAGGAAAGCTGCTGCGCACTGTTCAAATGAAGACTTTGGTGCCTGAGAACTTTAAAAAGAAAAAGGAACCAAGTTGAGGTTTCTGTGCAATGTTTAGACTAGAGGAAGACTTCGGTGTGCTAGAAATTCTAAAGAAACGTTCCAAAGAGCAAGTGTTGCTACGCAACACTTGAACTCTTCTCCAAGCTTTTCACAAAAGCCCCCATTCAGGTGGACTTCTGTAAAACAAGCTGATAAAAGTTGATGCTTATACCATGATTCAAAGAAGTATTGTGCAAAGATATTTCTGGAGTTTTCTGAAGATTGAAAAATGGAATGGTATGAAATGAAGAAATTGCAATTATACCTCCCAATCATGTGTAATTGCATAACTGTCCAGAAAATGACCAGAAATTCAGAACTATGATATAATTGCCCAACAATATGAAGAATAATTCAGAAAATTGAGAACATACCCCTGATCAAGGGAATATTGCAAATATACCCCCATGTTTCTGGGAATTTTGCAGAAATACCCCCCTGTTCAACAGAAAATCGCAGAAAAGTCTCCTTTTTGTCCAAAAATTGCAGAAATACCCTGCTTAAGGGAAAATTGCAGAAATAACCATGTGTTCTGGGAAAATTGCAGAAATACCCCATGTTAAGGGAAAGTTCTAGAAACATCCCTGTTCAAGGGGAAATTCCAGAAATGTCCCTGTTGAAGGGAAAATTCCAGAAATGTCCCTAATTGAGGGGAAATTGCAGACAAGGTTTGGCGCATCGCCGATTCGGACCGGATCGGGATTATCCTGATCCGATCCGATTCGGGCGGATCGAACCGATTCGGTTCGATCCGCTTGGATTCGGCCAGAACTTGGTCCTGTTCAGGCAGGGTTCACTGGACTCATGATCTTGTTCAGGCAGGGTTGTCAGGATCTGCTTATTTACCTGAATATCATTTAAGTAAATGTTATAATTTGTTGTTTCATTTACTTAAGATATTACATGTAAATAAGGAAGTACCCCCCATTTGAATCCAATAAAAATATCAAAAAAATCATATCTCTTACCAATAAAAAGTCAACTCTCCCATCGAAGAACAAAATCGCGATTGTGGTGATTTTAGCGAAATGCTAACTTTTTAATCTCTCATAATTTGGTCTATCTAAAAATTTGATAATTCAAATAAACCATATGGAACACTAAAAATCTAAAGTCCGGTAAAAAAAGTCAAATGTGCATGTGACTTCTCCAAGGGAGCCGCTCTCCTACTGACAGCACTTAGTCTGCTCGATGCATCTCAGGATTTGGTCAAACTTAAGTTATCATCACCTAAACTCATGAGAATTTTCACTTTCTAATTGAAAAGAAACTAGAAAGTGACAATTCTTATGAGTTTGAATGATGATAACTTAAGTTTGACCAAATCTTGAGATGTCTCGAGCAGACTAAGTGCTGTCAGTAGGAGAGCGGCTCCCTTGGAGAAGTCACATACACGTTTGACTTTTTTTACCGGACTTTAAATTTTTAGTGTTCCATATGGTTTATTTGAATTATCAAATTTTTAGATAGACCAAATTATGAGAGATTAAAAAGTTAGCATTTCGCTAAAATCACCAAAATCGCGATTTTGTTCTTCGATGGGAGAGTTGACTTTTTATTGGTAAGAGATATGATTTTTTTGATATTTTTATTGGATTCAAATGGGGGGTACTTCCTTATTTACATGTAATATCTTAAGTAAATGAAACAACAAATTATAACATTTACTTAAATGATATTCAGGTAAATAAGCAGATCCTGAACCCCTGCCCGAAGAGGATCCTGAGTCCAAAGAACCCTGCCTGAACAGAACCAGGCGAATCGGACCGAATCGCGAATCGGACTTCCCCTGATCCGCACCGATTCGCCCGAATCGGTCCGATCCGATCCGGCACGCCAAACCATGATTGCAGAAATACCCC
Organism: Colocasia esculenta; assembly: GCA_014218235.1. Classification (NCBI taxonomy): domain Eukaryota; kingdom Viridiplantae; phylum Streptophyta; class Magnoliopsida; order Alismatales; family Araceae; genus Colocasia; species Colocasia esculenta. The sequence goes on from CM024755.1 coordinate 88,504,912, forward strand.
ATGCTAAGGGAAAATTCCAGAAATGTCTCTGCTTGAGGGAATTCCGAAATGCCCCCGAAGAGTAAAAAATTGCAAATCAGTCCTGCTGCTGTCCGAAAATCGCAGGAAAATCCTTGTGTCAGGGAAAATTGCTAATATATCCCTAGATTAAGAAAAATTACGGAAATACCATATGAAAGGACAAAATTACAGAAATACCCTCCAAAGGGTGAAAAGTGCAAAAATGTCTTCAAAAGGACAGAAATCACCGAAATATCTTCAAGAGGGAAAATTACAGAAATACCCAAGTCTGAAAAAATTACAGAAATACCCCCGGAGAATAGAAATTGCAGAAATGTCCCTAGAAAGGTCCCAAACCCAAAGACCTTGAAAGGGGAAATTGCACAAGTGCTCCCGCTTGTGAGAAAGTCATTCAAGCCATGTTCGAACTTCACGGAAGTCAACTAAATGCCGTCGGAGTTCAGAAATTACGAGAAAGTCCTTTCAAAAGAAGAAACTATGCAAGGATCATGTCGTTTATACGGCTCGGTGGAGCGAGACCCACGTCACTTCTCTGAAGCGGCATGCGTTCTCCTGAGTTTGGTTTACGACTGGCGAGGATTTTGGGATCGTCAATAAATGACAAATATACCCATGGAAGTCATGATATGATTGAAAATCCTCAAGAAATTGGGAAATGATACAAGATGCTCGAAGAAGTCTACAAATGACGAAAATATTCGAGTATGCCAATAAATGGCGAAGACGCATGAGGAAGTCAATAAATGACCGAAGCACTCAGGAACGCCAAGGGATGGTAAAAGCATCCGGGGAAGTCAATAAATGACAGAAATACCCGAGATTGCTCGGAAAAGCCAAGAAATGGCACAAATGTCCGAGAATGTCAAGAAATGACAGAAAAGACATAGAATGCCAAGAAATGGCAGAAGCATCCGGGGAAGTCAATTAACGACAGAAATACCCGGGATTGCTCGGAAAAGCCAAGAAATGGCAGAAATGTCCGAGAATGTCAAGAAATGACAGAAAATACATAAAATGCCAAGAAATGGTAGAAGCACTCAGGGAAAGTCAACAAATGACGAAAATATCCAGGACTGCTCCGAAAAACCAAGAAATGGCAAAAATGTCTGAGAAGGTCAAGAAATGACAGGAAAGGCATAAAATATCAAGAAATGGCAAAAGCACCCAGAGAAAGTCAACTAATGACGAAAATGCTCGGGGACTGCTCGAGAAAGTCAAGAAATGACGAAAAGAACCCGAGGATATCAGCCAATAACAGGAGGTCTGAAGAGGCCAAGGAATGGCAGAGGTGTCTGGAAATGTCAGAAAACGGCAAGGAGCTCTTGAACAGTCATGGATACAATGTTGTTCAAACCTCCTCCGGGTTTCTTCTTCCAAACACAACATTGGCTAAGTTTTCGGTTCCCTAATCATAGTGGTTGATACTTGCAGAAATATCCCGACATAGGAGGCCTGCAAAAATCCCAGAAAGAGTGGAGGTTTGCAGCAAAACTCCGAAATAGTAGAAACTTGCAGAAATATGGCAAGACCGCTTAAAGGTCTCATCATTGTTAAAGGGTGATGGTGACCACAAAGCAAATGCAATGGGTCGACAGTGATCATCTTGGCAATCCAATGGGCCGATCGTGATGATATTCAAATACAACGATCCGATCATGGTGAAGTTCAAATCCAACGGTCCGATCGTGATGATATTCAAATACAATGATCCGATCGTGGTGAAGTTCAAATACAACGATCCGATCACGATGATATTCAAATACAATGATCCGATCGTGGTGAAATTCAAATCCAACGGTCAGATCGTGATGATATTCAAATCTAATGGTCCGATCGTGATGAAGATGCGAATCAACAATCTGATCGTGACAGAAGTAAATTCAAAAGGGTTCGACTTTGACCGAATGAAATTCTAAAGACCCGATCATATAATCGGGAACATTTGTAAAGGTCTTGAAAGACCTGTTGTATTTCAAATTCATGTGTATAAGCGATAAACACTTCAAATTTCTTTGCAAGAATATATATCCATAAAGGATGATCATCAAGATTAATATTGTCAAAACAAATAGAGAGAAAATGTGTTTTTTGATAGAGAATCAAAGGTGTTCGAGGTCACCTCGATGTAAATTAACATCGACTTCAGTCGGTGAGGAAATGTCCAGTATACGACACCCAAATCGGCTGATAAATGAATGAAATTTATCTATTCTAACAGACTGGCACGCCCGCAAAATAGATAACCATCACAATTTATCTTTTTCTTCTAAAAACTAAAGATCGAAGAATATTTTGCGTGTTAAACAGGGCCATGAAGAAAAGAGGACTTTTGGGCAGAGGACTTTCGGGTAGACTTGGAGGATTTGAGTCCACAAGGGGAGAAGGCCCTACAAAGTGTTTGTGCTCAAGGGGGAAGTTCGGGGGAGGGGGGGAGGGGGGAATACCTCTCTCTCTCCAAGCTCCTGTCGTCCGCACGTGCGTGCTTTGTTCCCGTGCTCCGTCCGTGCTTCGTAACGTGGGAAGAAGAAGACACTACAGGTCCATATATAAAGACCCAGAGTTTTGTAATTAGGTCCTTCCGTGTTTTAAAATAACACACATGTGAAGCCACAGTCATGTAAACGTCCAATGAAGGCACATACACCCCATTGAGGATGCATATACAAATGTTATAAATATACATGCATTTGAGGATATTTATAGAATCTTAATTGTCATCTAAATTCCCTAATTTCGGCAAAGGTCTTTTAACATACGTATCGTATCAAAGGTCTTCAGATTTTCACCCGATGTAAACGAAACACCGACTCCGGTCGGTAGGGAATGGTCCAGTACACGACCACCCCAGTCGCCTGATAAACGGACGTGCACGGAATAAAAATATAAAATACTCGAGGGCTCGGGGTTTATACCCAATGCACCGCATAAAATATTAAATTTTCTCTGTTTATTTTAAACAGTCTGGCACGCCCATGCATAGATGCACATGCCTCCGCATCGCATCGCCTAAATCCCCTTCTTTCTTTTTCCAAGAAAGCCATCTTTTCCACGTTCCACACCTCCCAAAATGGTTTTTTAATTCTCTCTTCTAATCCCACTTGTGGTGCATATGCAACTAACTATATTCAAAATACCCTCACCTAAGATAACTTTAATTAAAATAAGTCCATCCCCCAATCCATTAACTTCTACAACTTTATCATTTAGTCTTTATCTATTATTATAGCCACACCATTTTTAGAGTTGCTATTTCCTGTATACTAAATTTTATATCCATTAATATCTTTAGCTTTAGATCATTTCCACCTAGTTTCTTGTAGACATGCTATGCTAAGCCTCATATCCCTCATTAACTTAACCAACTCTAAACTCTTGCCCATTAAAGTTCCTATATTCCAAGTAGCTAGATATCATGGTTTGCTGGAGCGCCGATTCGGGTATATATATATATAATGAGTATTGTCGGAATGATGGGAAAACACGCGGCGAGGAGACATATAAATATGCATATGTGTGTGTATTTTTTCTTTCCTTTTTTTGTCCTTTTCGAGACTTATGATTTTGATATGCATGGGCGTACTAAACTATTTTGAGAAAACAGACAAAATTTAATATTTATGAGGTGCATAGGGTTAAATGCCCTAAGCACTCGAACATTTTTTTTTGTATATATATGTTCCTCATGCGTCCATCTTATCAGACGATTGGGGTGGTTGTGTATTGGACCATTCCCCACCGACTGGAGTTAGTGTTTCATTTACATCGAGTGAAAACTCAAAGACCTTTGATACGATACGTTTATTAAAAGACCTTGCCGATATGGGGTTAGAAACAGTATTGGGACATCCACAATTTATATTCACAAATACTTTATGTGCACTTGCATTTATATATTTAATGGGGTGTATGTACCACCATTACATGTTTACAAAAAGAATATTGTGCCTTCACATGTGTTATTTCAAGCCATGGAAGGACTTATTTACAAAAAAGGCATGGTCATTATAAAGACCTACAATGTTTCCTTTCACACAAGTCTTTCACCACCCGATAACACCAACAGGCAGAGCACCACCAAGCAAGGGTACTCTCTCCTTCTGTATATTCGATCCCTCTTGATGCCTTTTTTCTTTTTCTCCAGATCCGCCCCCCTCTTCGAACCCGTTTATCTCAGGTGTTCGAAGTAAACAAACCTGAGATTTTTTGGTCGTATCTTGACCTCCCGAGGTTTCTGCTGTTATTTGACAATCTTGAGACTTGGAGTGGCCTGCCATAAGCTGGGTCCAGAAGAGCATACGCCGTTTCATAGAAGCGGCGTGGGTCCCACTCCACCGGGCCATTTAAACGGCATTAGCCAGGCCTCTCAGTCATTTCTTGACATTTCCAAACAGTTTTAGGTATTTCCGTCATTGGTTGACTTTTTCGGATGCTCCTACCATTTATCGGCTTGCTTGGACTTCTACGCCATTTGTTGACATTTTTTTAGAACTACCAATATGTTCAGCCTTAAGTTACACCCAGGAGAGTGCACGCATGGGTCCCACTCCATCGGGTTAGACAAAAGACGTGAACCCTCGGACTATTTCTACCATTTTCTCCGTCACAAGGACGTATGTACAATTTTCTGGACAGCAAGGGTATTCCTATATTTTTCCATAACAGTAGGGGTATTCCTACAATTTTTCAACACAACAGGGGTATTCTTGCAATTTTTCCATGGACAGATATGTGTAATTTAATACACATGCACAAACTTTATACCTTCAGGGGCCAAACATCCCCGAAGGGAGCTTCATCTCCCCCAAAGGAGGGGGTCTTCAAGCATTTCTCCAGGCTTCGCCAGCTTCTCTCTATCCCACCTTCCAAAAACCAAAGTCCTTGTGCTTGACCCTTGGCTGCCTATTTATAAGGGTTTGGGGGCTGCTGAAGAAAAACCCCCTGTGGAGGGGTTGCTGGGCGGCGAAACCCCCCTGGGGGGGGTGCTGCTGGTGGAAACACTCCCCCCCCCCCGTGGAGGGTCTGCTGGCAGGGAAACCCCCCTGTGGGGGCTCTGCCTGCAGAAACCCCACCCCCCCTAGAGGGTCTACTGGCAGGGAAACCCCCCTGTGGGGGAGTCTGCTGGTAGAAACCGCAATCGGAGAAATGTCACTTTCTAGTTTCTTTTCAATTAGAAAGTGAAAAATCTCATGAGTTTAAGTGATGATAGCTTAAGTTTGACCAAATCCTGAGATGCCTCAAGCAGACTAAGTGTTGTCAGTAGGAGAGTGGCTCCCTAGAAGAAGTCATATGCACGTTTGACTTTTTTTATCGGACTTTAGATTTTTAATATTCTATTAGGTTTATTTAAATTATGAAATTTTTATATATGTCAAATTATGAAAGATTAGAAAGTCGTTATTTTGATAGAACCACCGAAATCGTGATTTTCTTCTTGGATGAGAGAGTTGACTTTTTATTTGTAAGAGATATGATTTTTCTGATATGTTTATTGGATTCAAATGGGGGTACTTCCTTATTTACATGTAATATCTTAAGTAAATTAACATTTACTTAAATGATGTTCAGGTAAATAAGGTAAGTGGACGGGATCAGACGTGGCTAAGGTAAGTTGAGGGAATCGGGCTAAAGCAGATGGAATCGAGGTGGAATCGGATGGAGTCGGACTGGATCGGCCCGATCCAGTCCGATTCTGCTCGATCCACCCCGATCCGGAGATCCCACCTTACATAGTGGGTGGGTCGTCGTCCCCCCCCCCCCCCCCCCCCCCCCCCAAATCGGGTCGCCATAGGCTGATTCCGACTCTAGTCGGCCGATTCTGACCCAGATCGGCCGACTTTGTTATCCATGATCAGCATTGGTATACCCTTCAATATTTAGGTGTATTGCCTAGGTGTATAATCCTTGACCAAAACAAGATTTGATCTATCTCAGAAGTTTTTCCACAATTTGCATTTGAGGTTTGTATGGTCCATGCATAAATTGCCTAACGATATTACGATACTCACAACATATACGATACTCAGTCTTGTAAGAGATAGATAGCAACTTCCCAATATGATGCTAGTGCACTCCTTTCTACAGATCAGATAACAACTCAACAATAACTGCATTGCAACCCACTTAACCTATTTCTTTAAGGAGGTCTAAGGCATAATTCTGCAGGCATACATAGAAACTGTAGGCCTTGAATTTCAATGCCAAAGAAATATTTCAATTCCCCAAGATTTCAAATTCTCTTGCTAAGTTTTTCTTAAGCTTGTTGATTTCTAATATATGATGAACTGTAATAATCATATCATCAACATATACACGGACCACCACTTTCCTATCCTGTCACTTTGTGAACAATGGTTTACCTTGAGAATACCAAATGGACCATAGGAACATTAAATCTCTCAAACCAAACATGAGGAAATGGCTTCAACCTACTGTCGGTCGCGGAAAATTATCGTGGTGGATTTTTATTGTCGGAGTTTGAATTTCATTTGATTTTTATTTATTTTTGCCTTGCGGGGCGTGTTAGCCTGTCTAACAGACAGAGTTTGAAATCCGCGCGATGCGGAGAGAAAGTTTTATGTCCAAGAAATGGACAAGTGCGCTAGTTTATTTTATACTTATTTGTTCCGCGATTTTATTTATTAGGCGATTAGGGTAGCGTGTGCTGGACCCCTGTCTCCATCGATCGGAATCGATGTTTATTTACATCGGATTAAAAGCCTTTGATGTTGTTTTACATCAATTTTAACCCAAACACCATTGATAGCAAAAGTCGAGAGGTTTGCACTTTTTTAGAAAACAGTAACACGGTGTTTTATTTTTATTTATCGGACGAAGTGGTTTTTGTTTTGAAAAGAGATTTTGCATTAAAAAGAGCATGGACTCGATTTGCGAGTTTACCATGCAATTTGAGGAATGGGTGGGTGTATACCCGTAGATTTATTTGATTATTTGAATATGTTGTGTATTTGGGTAGAATTTCCGCATGGGCAGAGTTGTTGCGCAGATACACAAACATATATTTAATGAACATGCCGTGTTTATTTTGGGCAGAGTCTCTACACGGGCAAAGTCTCCCCATAAAACAGGCACATATGAACATATATTTTGTGGACATATGAGTATGCTCTTGGGTAGAACCTCCACTTGGGCAGAGTTTCCTTAGAAAGACATACACATATGAGCACAAAAACTTACCCTCTCGGAGACTCGCTCAACGAGAGGGAAGAACATATGTGTCTAAATGCTTATATCCATGGAGACTAACTCGACATGGAAACATTTAGAACATAAAACATAAAGATGTTAAATACCTTATGCCCATGGAGACTAACTCGACATGGAAAGTATTTAAATACCAAAGCACATGAGCACAATTTAATTTTATCTCTACAGAGACTAACTCGATGTGGAGATATGGATTACATTTGGATTTTAGAATCCCCCAATGGAGACTGACTCGACATGAGGGGATATTGAGGAGATTTCGTAGCCGGAGGGAGACGACCTTTCGACTTGCCGGGGGCGAGTAGCTTCACGCCGAGCAGAGTTTCCTTCAACAAGCAAGCCTTCCTTTTTTTTTTAATTTCAGAAAAAAGCTCTCCCTTTCCAAAAAGAGTCCCCTCCAAAAAGAGTCCGCTCCGTTGCCATCGGGCTATATGGGCTATTTATAGGGGTTTTGCCCCTTTACATTGAGAGAGGAGAGAGGGGTAACCGATGGAAGGGTCCCATCGGTTAAGGGCTTAACCGATGGAACCATTCCATCGGTTAAGCTCAACTGATGGAAGAGCTCCATCGGTTAGAGATTGAGGAGATTTCGTAGCCGGAGAGAGACGACCTTTCGACTTGCCGGGGGCGAGTACCTTCACGCTGAGCAGAGTTTCCTTCAACAAGCAAGTCTTCCTTTTTTTTTTTGAATTTCAGAAAAAAGCTCTCCCTTTCCAAAGAGAGTCCCCTCCAAAAAGAGTCTGCTCCGTTGCTATCGGGCTACATGGGCTATTTATAGGGGTTTTGCCCCTTTACATTGAGAGAGGAAAGAGGGGTAACCGATGGAAGGGTCCCATCGGTTAAGGGCTTAACCGATGGAACCATTCCATCGGTTAAGCTCAACCGATGGAAGAGCTCCATCGGTTAGGGGGCATTTCCCCAACCGATGGAAGGGTTCCATCGGTTAGGGGGTGCTTCCCCAACCGATGGAAGGGTACCATCGGTTGGGGGATTCCCCCTAACCGATGAAGGAGTTCCATCAGTTGGGGGGGGGGGGGGTGCTTAACCGATGGATGAGTTCCATCGGTTAGGGGGACTCCCTCTAACAGATGGAAAGACTCCATCGGTTGGGGGTTTAAACCCCTTAACCGATGGGAAATTTCCATCGGTTAAAGGGTGTTACATGGGGTTCTTTCTCTATAAATACACCCTCGTGGTTTTCTTACGAGGTGTGTTGATGCCGTGAGATCTTTGTGTTTCCTTGGAGATCTTCCGACGAGGAGTTGTATTTGCAAGTGCTTGACGCTTCTTCTTGCACGTATTTCCGGAGTTGTAATGTTCTTTGAACTTGGTCTTATTGACCTTGTGCTGCCGAATTTCTTCCGCAACATATTTCCTTCGAAGTGTCGTTCTTTCTGAACTTCTGCTTCACTGGAGAGATTTAATGTCGGCTTCATTAATAAGTTCCCTCCCTTAATTTGAAAGGGATTTGGACCCAACGTTACCTAAGTAACCATTGGATATAAATAACTTCTGGCATATCCGCTATGAACTTTTCAGGGTTCAACACCTACACAATGCCTTTTTCAAATGACATACCCTTCCCCCAAGCCAGGTGGTGGTCGCATGTAGACCTCGTGAAGATCATCACTGAGAAAGACATTTTTTGATTTCTAACTAATGACAATCCCAAGAGAACTGGATAGCAACAGAAAGAATAACAGACACAAACTTGACTTTGGCCATAGGCTCAAAGATCTCAAAATAATCAACATCTAGCCCCTGGGTAAAAATATGCGTAAGGCATTGATGTCCATCCTTCTTACAATATCTAAAATATTTATCCTTGCAATCCTGAGCAAGATGTCCATTGTTCTTCTTGAAGAGTTTGTTGGAAACACTCATCTAATAGTGGTACATGTTTTCTACACATAAGGTTTGCCCTCACTATCTCAAATTCAGGTCTTAGCTACATCAAGAATTGATCACTCATGTTTTTCTCTTGTAGCTCTTGAACACTAATTAGAGCCTCCACAGGAATCTTCCCACGCATAATTGAATTAAATTCAAGTCATGTATTCACTTTCAAAATTCAAGTCATGTATTCACAAAACCTGAATAATAGTCTTCGATAGTTTTGGTTCCTTGAGTATATTCACTAATCTCAATGCCAAATCATACTTCCTTGAGTCATCATCTTGCTGATAGAATCTTTTCAAAAAAAAAAACTCCACGTATTGGCTGTAGTTTTATGCTATGCATTGTAATGTTGATTCCAACATGTGGCTCCACCGAGCTTAAAATCTGTTGTGGTTTAGTTCCATATCAGAAATCTGTGGGAGTTTCATCTTTATATGTATAAAGGATTCCCTTAACTGAATGCCTAGGTTTTGGGCTAGAGCTCGGGCATTAACATGGTATCAAAGTACGTTTACCTATTAGATCCTCTCTCCATATGTAGACACTTGTCCCTACCTGTGTTGCGCCCCAAACTAGTTGGTTCACTGTGAGGCAATCAAAGTAGGTTTACCTATTAGATCCTCTCCATATGTAGACACTTGTCCCTACCTGTGTTGCGCCCCAAACTAGTTGGTTCACTGTGAGGCAATGTGCTGCAACACAGGCTGTGGCAGTGGCTGCATGAAGCAGCAGTGGGCAGGGGACAGTGACGATCAGAACTGGAAGGGTATTCTTGAGCGTGCTCAACAGTGGTGGCCGGGTGCAAGTCACTGCCATGACAGCAATAACATCAGCCACAGGCAGCCGGTGTCAGTTCCCAGAGGTGAGATGGCTGCTCGACAGCACTACCCTTCAACAGACAGTGGCCTGTTTGCAGCAGAGTTAGGCGCAGAGAGTAGGCAGGATGGCACTTAGGAAGGCCAATTGCTGGCCGTGATGGCAGGCCCGAAGGAGATCAGCAGTGACGATAGCACAGCCAGAGGTGGACGATGGCTGGGTGGTGGCCTGGCTAAGCGACCTAGCATTGGCTAGGGTTCCATCTCTTCTTGGCCTCATGAGAAAGAAGAAGAGGAAGAGGAGAGTATGAGAGAGAAAATAATAAAAAAAGAAAGGGAAAGTTTCCTAAGCTAGTAGGATGCAGTGGCTTGGGTCTCACATTTCCCTTGTTTCTCGAAGAAGAGAAGGAAAAGAAAAGAAAAGCAAGGGAAATATTCCAAATGCAAGGTGCCAGCAGAGCAGTTGCCACATTTACCATGTTTGCATACAGTGGTTGACTTTCTCCTCATGGCCTTTTGTGGGAAAGAAGTAAAGTCCTCGTTTAAAGGGACTTGGTTTTGGATCCGGTTAATGGGTCTAGGTTTGGATCCAGAGGATCTGAGTGCATCTATTGGGACAGGTTCGGCGATCTAACAGTCAAGAATTGATTCAACCCGAACGGAGGCAATCGGAGGCAGATTCAGACGACCTAGGAGTTTATCCCAAAGTTCTCAAACGCTCCGGACATGTTGGATGGCTTGGATCAGGTGAATTCTTCTCTGATTCTCTGGTTCATGCAGTTCTCTTAAGTCTCGGCAAGGGAATGTTTAAGTGAGGTGGAGTTGTGCATGAAGATCAGGCTTCTACACAGCCTGTAAGAATGTGGGAAGGAACATGCAGGTGAGATCTCCACAGGTTTCTCAGCAGATTGTGCATGAGTCAAGGTGAAGTGATGCATGTTGCAGAAGTGGTCCATCTAAACATGGAAGTGACTCCATGAAAAGTAACCGTGTTCATGCAGTGGTGTCCTAAGGTCTCAGCATGGTGATCACTGAGTGAGGTGGAATTATGTATGAACAATTAGGCTGCTGCACACCTGGTGTCATGAAGTGCAGGTTCTGGACACAGTTGGTTGACATCCAGGTGGAGCTACAGATGAGATTGGTCAATTATCGTGTGGTGCTGACTCAATAGATCTGTAGTTTGTAGTTGAGACAGTCAGAGTGTTGGTTGTGGTCATCAAGTTCAGAGGAAAGAGAGCAACTGGGCAGAGGTTGGCTAGCACTGGTTTTGTGGACATGAAGCAGTTTATGGTGGCTCCCTTAATCCATGAGGGCTTCAGCCACAGACTCCATGATGCAGGTGGAGGTGTGCCCCTTGTGTTGGGTGGCACAGATCAGCACAGGCGTGTTTACAGTCGAGACATGGGCTGCAGGAGGCCATGCAAGAGCTCGCATATGTGGCAATGAAGTGTTCGTGGCTAGCAGCATGGTTTTTACTTGTACTACACAAGCAAGGATGCTCTCATTGTCAAGGTGGAGCAAGCTACCTGATTGGTATGCATCTGGGAGGATGTAGGTTACAGATTTCAGATGAGTGGATGGATTTTGACCATCACAGAGCAAAGTGGCACCAGCTGGTTGATTTTCAAGATGGCTCACAAAATCAAGCCAAGGTGGAGATGTTAAGAATGTCTCGACTTTTGTATCGGGGGTATTTCTGGGATTTTCTTTGAATGAAGGGGAAAACCCTGGGGCTGGGTGCTCCTTAAAGTCGGTCTTGTTTACTCATCTGGTATAAGGCCTAAGCACAATGTACAGAGAGGGGGCAGCTTGGTGAGGAAAGAAGCATTCAGCATCTCCAGTGTTCCTTGTATGCTTTCACCATAGTAAAGCTCTCTCTCTATGATTTTGGCCCCGTGGACGGAGGAAGGCACATTGTCTCCAAACCATGTAAAATGTCTCTGTGTTTCTTATGTGATTGCCTCTTTTCTCTTCTCTATTTTCTTATCCGATCTTGATTCAAGAGTTGTGAGAGAGGGCCGCATTCCTAACAATCCTTAACTGATGGCTCCTTCTGCCAGTTGTCGGTGCTGCATTCCCATGATCACTGAGAAATGTGCAAGCGATCACTGCCCAAAGGTGAAAAGTAACCTCTTTAATTTAACGTAGGTAATATGAAGTGAGAAATTTTCTCTTGCAGCAAGAGAAGATGCCTTCATCATGGAGGAGACAACCTCTGGAATGTAAAACAAGGCACCAGCTAGAGAAGAAAAAAAGGGCACTGGAGGAGAAGCAAGGCCTCGACTCCTCTTCATTGCATCCACACTCTCTGCTCTGATACAATGTGGATAATCTGAGAATCAAGAGAGAACGTGAAAGAATGAGAGATGCACAAGGTTTAGGAGAGAAAGAGGCAACCAGAGCAGAGCCAAGCCTCATGAGTATTCTCTTATATTTTTAGCTTAGTACGTTACAAACTACTATGACCCAGATACCCCTGCATGAAAGGAGACAAGAGAATGAACCATAACAGCCCCCTAAATACACATAATTATAATTCTGCCCAAGGTTCACCAAATCGAAATCGGGGAGCGAATCGGGAAATTCCTGCTTTGCCTGAACAGCCCGAATCGACCAATTCGCATGTATATATATACACACATATATAAATATATATATGTATATATATATGCATATATATAATTATATATGTATATATATATAAATATATATATAGATATATGTATGTAAATAGTATGTAAATACATATATATGTATTTGTATGTCATAATATATTATATATGTATAATTATATACCTATATATGTATATGTATGTCATATAATACATAATATATATATATATATTGCAAATCGGCTGAATCGGAAATCGGTCTTCCCCTAATTCGCCCGATTCGACCGAATCAGACCGATTCAATCTGATTCAGAAAACCATGATTCTGCCCTTGGTATTTCCCTACAGTCTACAGAGGCCATCGGGTTTAGAGTTGAAACAGCTTAATGAATAGCTGAAATAATTATCATGGAGAGATTCTATAATTGTTATACTTTTGCCATGATATTGCCACATAAATATGAAGTAACATTCAAGACGTGAACATAAACTCTACCTCTGAAAGCAATATCGCCAAGATATAAAACTCTAATATAAAAGCACATACATTTCAAAAAGAAGATATAAAAAGAAAAGTGATACTCACTTGGGTGATGACTGCCTCTAATTTGTCTGACTTTCTGCTGCTTAATTATCATCTGTTCCAAAGTAGCGATCACCAAATTCACCCATTCCAGGAATTACCCGGAATTCTTCATTTAAACCAATTTCTATTTCAGATGTCACAATTTTAATTCTTGGAAACTTCTTGCAAACCACATGCACCCCTTGAGGAGCCTAGCCATATAAATTGAAGATTAGTAGTGTGCTGTACAGTGATAGAAACTGAAAACAAGGGAAGAAAACAAACCATTCATGGAGTTGAGATGAAGTTAGTGAATGAAGAATAGGAAAGAAATTTATTTAGTTTTAGTAGGACAAGAATAAAGGTGTGATCATTTAGTTTTAATAGGACAGGCATAAAAATACCTGGTATTAATGTTTTTATGTATAATGTGGAGAACAGGATTAGCAGCCTTAACAACTGAATGAAAATGCAAGAAAGAAATAGTTCATTTAAGATTTTCAATAGGACAACCATAAAGTAAGATGCTTTACCCTTAACAGGACAAGCATAAAAAAGAGAAATTATTAGATGAAACTAGGCTGCAGAAAATCTTAACCCACGACTTTCAGTAGCTAGTTCACAACTACACATTAGAGATTCAATGTTCAACTTCTGTTAATTGTTTTCCATGTGAGATGATGTCTACCTGTTTATTGTTCTCACATCTCATCATAACCAAATGTGATTGAGCAGGATTCAGCATCTTCGAGACAAGCATTCTTCTCTTGTCAGCCTGCTACTATCAGTTAGGATTTGCCGAAATGCACAGGCATTCACAATTGAAAACTCTAATCGAAGTGTTGGAGTTTGGTTATCTGAGTTCTAAGGTGAATGCAGACTGCAAGGTAAGGATTTTAAGGGCTTATGTGAAGCTGATTAACTGAAAGCAGCTGTGAATATGCAATATTTGTTTCATGTGATAATGAAATGAAAGCTGCTGTTTACATGTTTCTCAGTGCATCTTGATTAGTATTAGTTATGTTTAATTTTAACATTCTTATAGAAGTCTAGATTTTCTTTCCTGATTTGTCCCTTATTTTCCTACTTTTTATGATTTTTCTTAATTTTTAAATTATCAAAATTATTTTTAATCAGGCAGACTCGGACTCACTTTGCATCAGCCAATCCAGAACAAAACAGGATCAGCCATGGTGGTGGTTCCTTGGCCGATCTGGGTCAGAATTCCATGTGTTCATCAAATGTGGGAGTACTTCTAGGCAAGGTTTGACGCATCAGGGAATCGGGGCGAATCGGGTTTTTCCTGATCCGCCACGATTCGCCTGAATCAGGCCGATTCGCATGGGAATCGGTCCGATTCGATGGGAATCGGGGCGAATCGGGTTTCTCCTGATTCGATCCGATTCGGCGGAATCGGACCGATTCGATCCGCCACGCCAAACCATGCTTCTAGGACCTGCAAGGCTAGCAATGTGCAAGTGCCAGGCAAACTTACTTACATCCTACCTCATGCTGTTGCTAGAGTATTTGGAGAGAAAGAACCGACGGCATCTTCAGGGAAGTACAAATTTATATTGAAAATATACTTGGGTCATGTCTTTGCTTTATAATTGGGGTAGACAAATAGCTCATTATCTCTATTGACGATTAGAAAGGGAGCTGAAATTATTGCTGTGGCATTGCTTTCACTCTGTGGGATGGAGGGACCTGATGGGGAGCGAGAAGCTACATAATTGGTTTGGCCCATTTGGAGCCCATTTGGAGATTTTTTATTTTTCTGTAATTTTTGGTGCAATTTCGCACTATTTTAAGTCTAAAGGTAAAATTGTCCAAAAGGGTCATATTAAAGTCCAATTAGCTTTTTATTGTGTAATTTTCATTTCTTTATTTGAGTCAAGTCCTATTTGGGTAGGAGTTAGTATTTTTCTTTCTTTAGGTTTCTAATATGATAAGTCTTATTAGGGATAGAAGTCTATCTTTAATTTGAAGTCCATTAAGATTGGGAATAGCCCAAACCTATATAAATACATGTATGCTCTATTTTGATATAGTTGATTGATTAATTGAATGAAAGAAGAAAGTGTTTTTTCTCTGCGATGGAGAAGAAGGGGCTTTGAGAAGGAACCCCCACCCAAAGGTGGCCCCTAAGAAAGGGAGGGCGCAAAACCTACACCCCCACCTTCTATCCCCTCTCCGGTGAGACTCCGGTTATCCTCCCATTTTCTTCCGTTGTCCCCTACTCTATCCCACATCAGAACCTCTCCTCACCTCCTCCTTTGATTGTACTCATATTGTTTTATTAATAAAAGGTAGTGATACAATCAACTTCTTGCTCAAAAAGAAAACCTTAAAATCATTAAAAACCCAAAAAATAAATTGGCCACCTCAATTTCCCAAACACCTCTAAGCTCTAAGTTTTCCTCAACCCAAAATGCACTTGAACCCCTGAAACACTTTAAAAGTGATACACGTACGCACCTGTGGAACGCGGAATATGTATTTGATATTCTCGACGTAATGCGGGTGCATGTACGTCGTTTTAAATTTGTGTGTTTCGGGCGTGCCAGACTGTTTGCAATAAACAGACAAAGAAATTTACTTTTACGAGATACATGGGGTATAAACCCGGAGCCCTCGACTATTTTTTTTTTCTGCGCACGTCCGTATTTTCAGGCGATTGGAGTGGTCGTGTACTGGACCGTTCCCCACCGACTGAAGTCGGTGTTTCATTTACATCTGGTAAAAACCCGAATACCTTCGATGCGATATATTTTTTAAAAGACCTTTTGCCGAAATTTAAGAAAATTAGACGACAAGTAAATTTCCACAAGCGTCCTCAAATACGTTCTATTTATGACATCACATATATGTCCTCAATGGGGTATTTTTGCGTCCATTGGGCGTTTACATCAATGTGCCTTCGTACGTGCTATTTTAAACACGGAAGGACTTATTTACAAAATACCGGGTCTTATATATTGACCTGCAGTGTCTTCTCCTCGAACGTCGCAAAGCACGGACAGAGCACCGGGGGACCCGGCGCACGTGCAAACACGAACGGAGCACGGAAACAGGTATTCCCTTTCTCCCTTCAACACACACGAAGGTCGTGTATCCCTTTTACGAATTTTCGACGACCGAGAGAGCGCGAGCGATAGCCAGAGAGCCCTTCTTCATGGCCCCTACCCCGCTTTTTACAGGGGTTTTCTGGGCCGGCGGATGTGGGCCTGGCGCACAAACCCCCCGGCGAGGGGTGCCGCCGGGCCGGCCAAGGCCGCCGGGCAGGCCGGCGGAGGTGGGCCTACGCGTGGGTGGCCCTACGGGCAGGGCACCCGGCGTGGGTGGCCCGCGCGTAGGGGGCCCCGGCGGGGTGGCCGGCGCGCAGGGGCCTCGGCGCAGCCCCCCCCCCCCCCCCCAGGCCATACACCCTATAAAAGGAGTGGGCCCTGGGTCTTCTCCAGCCATTTCTCTGCTGCATAGTGTGTTTTGACATTCGTTTGAAGCCGTCCGTTGTGCGTTTGCGGCCGTTTGACGTGCGTTTGTCCTCATTTTTGGACGTCGAGGCTTTTTTGCCCGCCTGAACACGTGCAAGCCGTGCGCAACCTTACACGCATTGCGAGACGTCGACTTTTGCCCGTGAGAGGGTATATGCTCCACTTTAACGGACCTTCGAACGCCACATTTAATAAACTATCCGAATTAAATCGGATTAAAACACGGACTCGAACCCGTTTATCTCAGGTGTTCGAGTGGGGGAGTTTGGGGTTTATTCCCCGGCCTCCGTATTTTTCCAGGCGGATTTATCACCCGGGCTTTGTTAAACCCCGGTATTTTTCCCGGCTTCAACAAATAGCCCCCACGGGATATCCGTCAGAGACGGGGGTGACGACGGGTATCCCGTGGCCGTCTTCTTGAATACATTTCTTCTTCTGCATTCAATTGTTTGCCTTGTCGCATTGTCGTTATTCTAACAGTTGCATTTTTGTTTGGCAGTATTGACGATGCCTCGTTCGTCGAGCCACCGTGGGGGGAGTAGCGAGGCATCACGCCGACCGGAGAGTACTGTCCAGTGCACAGATGACCCGATGCCCTCGTTCGCCCCTTGTGCCATCACAGGGAGGACTTACCCGGGCTTGATCGGGGCATCAGGTTGTGTACCCAGAGGCCTTTGGAGGAACCTTCACCGTCTGAGGGCGCGGTGGATTGGGCTCAGCGAACCGATTTGATGGGGTTTACTGCTATTTACGGGGAGATGACTACCCCAAGCATTTCCCTTGGATGAGCATATGTTCCTCTTCATCCAAAGCTATGTCCCTGATGGATGGGATGGTCTTGCTGGTCTCTTGGCGACCGAGTGGGTCTAGTTGGAGAGGGCCGTTCTAGTTGGCCGCGATAGCATGCTGGGGACGTGCAGCTTCCATTACCCCAGCTTTCCTCTCAGCTACCCCATCCAGGTGCAGTTTCCATATGCAGGCCAGTTGGGGCTTTTTGGCTCTGAGCCGGTTCACCCCGTCAAGGGGATTTCAGTTGTGTCGGCCGTTTGGGAGGTTTCCAGGCAGCACAAGACTGGATCTTCTTTTGTCGGACATGTCTTGCTGTCTTCTGGTACCCAGTTTGCACTAGAGCGCTACGACCGACTTTGCTTCCTCGACTGGATCTTGAGCGGGGAGGCTACTAGTTGGTACGATAGATGGTCCGTAGTTTCTTCGCACCGTTTTCACTTTGGTGCGACGGAGTGGTGATGGGGGTTCTATACCACTACCGCGAGCTGCTGGACCAGGTCGGCATTCTGCATGCGGTCTCAGCCGCCCTCTACGATTATCCCTACCATTCAGGGCTTCTGCAAGCTTTGGCAGAGAGGTTTAACCGGCGGTTCAACACCTTCGGTACAGCAGAGGGTGAGACTTGTCTTGACCTAAAGGCCTTCCATAGGATTTCCGGCCTACCCATTTCCGGCCATTTCTACGAGGAGGTGTGCTTAGACGACCTCCACAGCGACCACTCCTCCGGGACCGGATCCTATATCCTGCCATATAACTTTAGATATTTGATGAAGGTCTAGCGAGATTTGGCCAAATGCGGCAGAGAGCAGTGTCTCAGTGCTTCGAAGGGGACTGTACGAGTGAGCTGTAACGCTTAGGTCCGCTTTTTTTACAACGGCCCCTACTGCTTTCATGACGGGTTTGCTTCAGACACCCGTGATCCGGCTGAATACAAGCAGTTGTTCGTGGACTTTGAGGACAACGCTAGATATCTGTGTGCACCTCGGGACGGCGGCTGGAACCCGAGGCAGCTCCCGGACAGGACCTACTTGGCAGCCTATATTGTCTACTGGCTAGGCACATTTGTCCTTCCGTTTGGGGAGGAGGGGTTGGTCAGACCGGAGCTCATCTACCCGGCGTGCCTTCTCGCCGATGGCGTGCAACTGGCTTTGGCTCCGGCAGCTTTGGCCAATATTTCCACGGCTTGGGAGACTTGACGGCTAATCCCTCTCCCCATGATAGGAGCATCACTCTGGCGACCCACTATTTGAGTGCGTGGGCCGGTCTTCTGTTGCCCGAGCTATGCCAGAGTGTCGGCATTGACGACCCTTCGGCACCATTGCTCTTTATGTTCCGGAACCGCCCGGGCCAGGACCCCTATCAGCAGCTGACCGAGGCGCGACGGCGGCTTTCCTTTGTGCCGTCGACTGGAAAGCCAGGCCTTGACTTTGCTTGCTGTTCGAGAGGATTCCGACCTTGGGCGAGGAGGGCGACGAGGGACAGATTTACCGCCTGCCTTACAGTGCTGTTTCCAACAGGTCCTTTCGCAAGGACTGGCTTTGCTGCATCCTCCCCAGCGTTCTTCTTTTCCGAAAGAGGGAGTCTTTATTCCTGGAGCCGTATTACCTGTGTCGTTTCACTCGTAACTTCGGGTGCAACCAGGCTGTTCCTCCAAATGCCGACTTCGCCTTGGCCGTCAGATTGTACAAGAGCCAGGACCGGCACCTGGTGGCCTCCAGTTGGTGGTGCTATTTCGCCAGGCACGACCCTTCGCCCGAGTGCTTTATACCCGAGCAACAGAGGGAGGGGCAAGTGGACATTTTTTATGCCCGGTGGTGGTCCCGACATAACCAGGCGTTTCAGGAGTATGCCAGCGGATTAAGGAGGTTGAGAGCGCACGGTTGACCAGGGCTGACGCGCCTGCGGTGCAGATCTCGTCGTCGTTTCTTCGCCGGGAGTTCCCTACCCTTGTCGGGACGGCGCTTGCCCTAAGACGCCGCAGCTCGAGGGTGCAGACTTTTGGGCAGGTCGACCAGAAGGCTTATGTAGGAGCCTTGAAGCCCCTGGTACGTCCGGACAGCAGTCTGACGACTTCGAGTGGCAGTAGCGGGCCGTCGAGTGTTTACTTGTGGTGGCGCCACTTCTTGCTGGACTGCGGATACCCTGCAGACGCAGCACTTTCGAGCCTCATTCTCCCAGGCAGCTTCAATAATGATTTATGGCGAGAGTGGGAGAGGCACATCCAGCACTCGATAGCCCGTGTCGGACCGGTTGAGTTTATCAGCAAGGTCGAGGGCGGCACAAGGCTATTAGACTTCTGGAGCGCCGTAGTTAGGGTGGGAAATGTCGTGAAGATCTCACCCGAGAAGGTGGTGCTTCCGCCAACGTTTTCTCTTGCACCGAGCAGTATGCAACCTTCTTTATATGATTGCTTTGCATTTTTCTTGCTTCTGCCATACTGATTAAGCCCCCCTTTTGATTGAACAGCGAGCTTCATTCGTTTAACGGCGAGGCAGAAGCAGAGCACTTCTTATAACTGGAAGCGTCGTGCAAGCAAGGAAGTTGGTCCTCTGCAACCGGCTACCCGCAGGAGGGCTTCTAGACCCTCCCTTCAGATGGGGCAGGTGACTTTGATTTTCTCCCCCTGCTCTTTCAATATTTTAGCACCCCTCTTTCTTTAATGGGGACGCCCCAACCTTGGGGCGGTCACTTATACCCTCTTCTCTTTCTTCCCCATTTTCTTGTAGCTTCGCGCTCCCAGGGAGTGAGGATCCGGCTGGGGCTACACGCGTGACGATGCTAACCCTCTGGCCGATAACGATTACAACCCCACCTTCGATGGGACGCCATCCCCAGACGCGGCGGATCTTCCTCGAGTGTCCCCGACTGAGCAGGGTAAGGCGGACATCCACTCTTTTTGTGTCACCTTCTAGCTTCATTATTGTCGTCGAGGATTTGACAATTTCTTGCCCCGTTTGTTCTGTTTTTTTTTTAGGGCATGCACCAGCGAGCATCATTGCTGGCGAGAGTGTGGGATGCCCAGACGTGCCCGTGTCCGTTGGTGAGGGGTCAGCCTCGCTGCAGGCAATCCACGATCTCTTGACTTCTGGGCCGGAGACGAGGTGCCCGGCTACTCGGACTTCAATTTCGTTGAGTTCGATGAGAGGGCCTAGCCGCAGGTCCTTCATAGTGTTAGTAAGTGCCTTCTAGCTTTCTCGCTTCGTCATTATACCGCCTTTTTTCTTTTATGCGGCGAATGACTTCGCCTTTTTATTTCAGTGGCGATTTCTTCCACGGCCGAGCTTCCCACCGCGTCCCTGCTTGAGGAGGGTGAGATTCCCAGAAGGACAAGTGAGGAAGGCAGTGGTAAGAATCTCCGCCATCAGGAGCAAGCTTTTACATTTGTCTGTCAGATTTTTTGACTTGTTAGGACGAAGAATACTAGGTTCTCCGCAGCCGGCGTTTGACCCCCCCCCCCTTTTTTGTAGATATTGTCCGCCTTATAGAGGAACTAATGGAGGCGAGCCCGGCAACCGCTAGCCCTCCTTCCTCCGCGGGCGTGGCTAGCGCGGAGCTTACTTCTTGCGATGCTGCGGTCGCCTCTTCCCTTCCAGGAACCAGCGAGCTTTTTTCGGGTATTTTGAATGGCCAAGAAACTCTATTTGTGCCTCTCCTACCTCTTGCCATTTCTGCCATTACGTGCTTAACCTGCTTGATTTATTTTGGCAGGAGGATCAGCAGATGCCTTAGTCGGAGAGTGCTTGCACCACCCGGAGACCCGAGCCTGGGGACGGCCGCCGGGGAGGCCGGAGAAGAGGCGTGCCCTGAGGAGGGCAGCAAGGATACTTCTGCGCCGTCGGGTGGGTAGCAAGGAGCAACCTTTTGTAGCTTTAGATTCTCCCCCAGCCTTGTTTTGTAAGCATATCATTTATGCCTCGTGCTAACCTTTTAATCTATTTCTGGCTGTTGTCGACAATGGCCTGCTCCCCCCTTCTTCCAGCGAGGTGCCGTTCGAGGAGCCCGGTGCATTTCCGGACCACGGCGTTGCTTGGCCAAGCACCCCCCAGGGTGGATAGGCGTCCAGGACCGACGGGATGCTAGAATCCTTTATGAGATCTACGCAGGCTGTTATGGAGGAGAGCAGCCCTCCCTCCCTGAGGTCATACGGGACGTCCTCCAGAGGAGTACCTTGCCTATCATTTGATGGGCCGCCCGAGGGACCCCTGGATGGCTGTGATGGACTCTCTTTGGAGCGAGATGAGGCAGCTGCACTAGGAGGCGGCCTTGGCGGCCAGTCGCCTCAAGATTCAAGAGCTTGAAGGCGAGATTTCCCTGTTGAAGGAGGAGGCTGGAGCCCTTAACTTACAGATGACTGCCTCCCGGGAGCGCACCCAGACTTTGAGGGCCGGTGGGCTGGTTCTTTCGACGAGGTCGCCAAGCTGCGGAAGACGGCAGATGAGACGAGCCCCGGGCAACAAATTCGCCCGAAGAGCCACAAAAGACCGGGAGTAAACCCCGGCCTCCCCACTCGGACACCTGAGATAAACGAGTCCGAGTCCTCGCATCGATCTGGAGTGATCCGGAAGCGTGGCGTTCGATAAGTCCGTCGGTGGCGAGAAATACGCACCCCGAGCAGTCGAAACTCGAGACCCAGACGCGCGTTCAAGATTGCGCACGATGCGGATGGGCCCAGAAAAGCCAAGTGCACGTGCCCTCCAAAAATAGGATCGAACGCACGTGGAACGGGTGAAAACGCACGTCAGATGCACGCTAGATGCACGGCGGCACGCGTGCGTATGAGCCCTGCGCGTGCCAAGGACAGACCAACGCAAAATCCCAGAGCTCTGCTATGAAGAGGCAATGGGAAAATGCTCCAAAGGATGGGAGGCCCCCCTTTTTATAGGCGGGCCAGGGAGATGAGGCGGCCAGGAGGGGCCACCCGCACCGGACCAGCGCGGGGGAACCCCCGCCGGGGGGGGGGGCAACCCCCGCCGAACCGGCGCGGGGTGGCGACCCCCGCCGGACCAGCGCGGGGGCTAACCCCCGCCGAACCGGCCCGGGGGCAACCCCCGCCGGACCGGCCCGCGAGGGTCACCCCCACCGGACGGGCGCGGTTGCCACCCCTGCGCCAGACCAGCGCGGGGGCTAACCCCCGCCGAGCCGGGCCGGGCGAGGGTTCCACCCGCGCCGGACCAACGCGGGGTGGGCCCCCTAGTCTGGCACCCCTGCGGCCCGTGGTCTGGCGCCCATGCGCGCCCCTTTGGGCCCTTAGTCTGGCGCTCCTGCGCAGCCCCTGGTCCGGTGCACCTCAGCCCTCGATCCTGGCACCCTACTGGTCTGGCGGACCTCCGCTCTCGGCCCAGCGCCCGAGGAAGAAGCGACCTCACCCCCGCCGGGCTGTGTACCCCCGCCGGGCCACCCTTCAGCTCCTATAAATAGAGGGGCAGCCCTCCATTCTAAAACGCACAACCCCCAGTGAAGGTCCGGAGAAGCCTCTGCTTGCGAGAGCTCTCGCCTTTTCCCGCTGAATTCCCAGTCGTTCCGGCGTTCATGGGATCATTCCACCTGTGCTCCACTCGCCGGAAGCTTGCCGCCCGATGCCAAGACGCTGCAGGTCACTATATAAACCCCAGCATTTGGCAATGATGTATAAGTCCTCCCGTGTTAGAAAATGACATGTGTAGAGGCAAGTTTGTCCGACGGAGGTACAAACACCCTGTCGTCGACGTAAATGTGAATGTCGTAATATGTAAGCGACCGATGGAGGCACAAATACCCCATTGTGAGCGCGCATGGCTTGATGTATTATGTAAGCGCCTAGCGGAGGCACAAACACCCCGCTATAAGCGTAAATGTAAACATCATATTGTGTAATGTCCGGCGTAGGCACAAACACCCCGTCGCCGACGTGCATGTAAATGACATATTGTGTAAACGCCCAGTGGAGGAACAAACTCCCCACTAAAGGCGCAAATGAAAATATCATAAATGCATTTGAGCATATCTGTGGAAACTTATTTCGTCATCTATTTCTTTTAAATCTCGGCACAAGGTCTTTTAACAAACATATCGCATCGAAGGTGTTCGAGTTTTTTACTCGATGTAAATGAAACACCGACTTCGGTCGGTGGGGAACGGTCCAGTACACGACCACTCCAATCACCTGAAAATACGAGCGCACGCGGAAAAATGAAATGAAATATTCGAGGGCTTCAGGGTTTATACCCAATGCACCTCATAAAATAAATATGTCTATTTCCTGTAAACAGTCTGGCACGCCCGCAGCGAAAAAAAAATATTGAAGCCTCCGAGGCGAAGGTATCGGAGGGGCTTTAATTTAAAGAAAAAAATTCCGCGTTCCAACAACCTTCTTATCCAATTCATGCTGCTATTGCTTTGACTATGTTGTGGAAAATAGTAGCATCAGTCAGCATGAAACATCACCTTGTAGAGCAATTTTTTGTAAGAAAGTGAAGACTATTGACAGTATAAGATGCATCTTCATCTAAGGTATGCACTGGCACTGTAAGAAGACACACTAAAGAATCAAAGACAAGTTAGAGTTTAGTTCCAAACCAACTGACAAAATAATCCTTAGTTATTGGATTCTTCAAGCTGTCAAAACTAAGCGGTTATTTCCAGGTCTCATGATTGATTCTGCCATTCATACACTGCTTTCCAGCACAGGGTGCATAAGGAAGAGGAGAAAGAAAAGGTCAAGTGGTAGGAGACTAGGAGGTGTTATGAGATAGAAGGCTATAAACTGTAACATGGTCGCCAACCTATTCCTTGGGGAAGAGTTAATCAAGGTTTGAACAGCCAGTTGGCTCATACCATAATCAAAATTGGAACCAGAAGTCTAAAGTCTTCAACCTGGTTTGCCAATTTTGATGCTGGAACTGGTCAATTCCAGGGAAAAATGGATTATCAGCTATTTCTTTTCTTTCATAAGGTTATAAAATAATTTATTTTGTTTAGAGGTATTATTTCACAATTTTGCACCACTCCGGCTGGTGTGGACAGGGCTTTTATTCTGGGGAAAACCAGTGGAAGTATGGGTTTTACTTTAATCCCTGGAGAAGCTGGTTCCCCATTCTGTGCCACAATCAAAACCAGAATTACTAGAACTGATTTCGCAGCTGGTCAGTTCCACAAATCTTGGAGCTATCGTTTATGTGAAATTTGTGCATCTATTTGAGCAGGCACGGCTGTTGACAAAAAAAAAAAAAAAAATCTGACATCATGATGACACAAGCATGTGTCACCATGACATCATGCATGTGTCACCATCGGTTGGCCTTTGCCAACGATGGTGACATCATAGCATGTCACCATCGGTTGGCGATGGTGACATCATAGGTGATGTCACCATCGGTTGGCCCTTGCTAACCGATGGTGACATCAGGTGATGTCACCATCGGTTGGCCCCCAACCGATGGTGATATAAGCCCGTGTCACCATCGGTTAAGGGGTGGCCTCCCCTAACCGATGGTGATTCACCATCGGTTAGGGGGTTTAACCGATGATGACCTCATCCGAGGTCACCATCGGTTGGCCTCCCCCAACCGATGGTGAGTCACCATCGGTTGGGGGAGGTTCTCTCCTCTCTCCCACGCATGTAAGGGGCCAAAACCCCTTTAAATACCCCCCCTATTCCAAAGGAAAGGGGGGTCTTCCATCTTGCTCCGGCGAAGCCCTGTTGGGTCTTCCGTTTGCTCTGGCGAAGCCCTGTTGGAAAAATCCCAGAAAAATAGAAAAGAGCATTTGCTCATTCCCTCTCTTATTCCCAAATCCCTCTTGCTTGGTGTGCGAAGGTACAAATCCCCTTCTTTAGCCCGATAGGCCAGGCGTGGAGAGGAGAGCTGTCGACGTAATCGTCATCGACATTCCTTCTTAATCTCCATCCCCCACATCGAGCAACTCTCTGTGGGGTGATATTCCCGGGGTTTAAATGCCATCCATATCGAGCAAGTCTCTATGGACACATGGTATTTAAATACCCATGTTCTCCCCGCCCATCGAGCAAGTCTCTGGGATGGTGGATTTTGTGCTTATATGTATATGTTTTCTTGAGGAGACTCTGCCCAAGCGAAGGTTCTGCCCAAGGACATATTCGTATATTCACAAATTTGTGTTCTTATATATATGTTCCTTAAGACGAAACTCTGCCCAAGTGGAGATTCCGTCCAAGAACACATATATAAAGATTACAAATTTGTAATTATACAAATATGTTCCTTAAGGAGAATCTCGCCCAGACAAAAATCTTTCTCAGGGGACATATCCATATAAATACAAATTCGTGTTATATGTATATGTTTCTTAGAGGAAACTCTGTCCAAGTGGAGGTTCTGCCCAAGAACATATTCGTATATTCACAAATTTATGTTCTTATGTATATGTTCCTTAGGGGGAAACTCTGCCCAAATGGAGACTCCCCTAAGAACATATCCATAAAATCACAAATTTGTGCCTATACGCATATGCCTCTTAGGAGGAATCCTGCTGTGAGAATTATTTTTCAACATTTTAAAATTTTAAATTTAAATGGAAGTTTGATTTATTTGGGTTTTATTTATTTACAAAAGACATGGTCTTGCTTAGTTCATTTGACCTCCCCCACTAACCTCGGTTAGTGTTAATGCATCAGCACAAAGGCTGAACACCCTTGATTAGCCAACAGACAAACCCTTTGAAAAAGAACACGACTCACATTTGAATGAAATAAATTACACATGAAAGAAAACATGGTTGCCAACATGCAATCTATTTTTTTTGGAATTTTGTTGATATTTATTTCATTTTTATTGATTTTTAAATGTATTTTCCCATTTTTTGGTATTTTAGAATTATTAATTTTGTTTATTTAAACATTTTCATTTATTTATTTATTTAAAATAGAATTATGTGAATTAACTTAAGGTGGATTAAATTGATGTGAAACATAACTTGTTTGTTGATTTTATGTTATTAAAAATTAAAGGATAATATTTGGAAGATATTTCGTTAATGTTCGTCGAAAATTGGTTGATTTTGACTAAGGAATTACGTAGTGCAACGTTTTAAATAAATGTGACATTACATGAAATAATTCACATAAGGCATGATTAAATGTTTTAAAAATAGCCCACTAGGCCCAATAAAGCACACAAAATAATTTGTCAAATATCAGCCCAATAAGCACAAAATGTCTCAATTAAATGTGTAAAAGTACAAGTCTGGCCCAATAAGTAATCCAGGCCCAATATGAAATTCAAGCCCAATAAGGAATTTAGGCCCAATAAGGAAGCCCAATGGACCTTTTTCCGGACTTGAAAATAGCCAAAATCGCGCCTTGCACGATATTTTTTTTAGGGCTGCCTTGCAGACCCTTTTTTCAGACCGCCTTGCAGTCTTCTCAGAGCCTTGCTCTGGTTTTTCCAGTTCAGAAAATCCTCCCCTGTGCCTGGGGCGCCCCAGGGCTATTTATAGGAGCTGGAGAAGACGCCGTCCCGGCCATTTGATGTCTCGTCCCGGCCATTTGACTTCGTCCCGGCCATTCACATTATACTTGCCAAAACACCGTCCCGGTCAATTACGGACGCTCCCCGGCCATTTGGATTTGGCTATTTGCATGTTACCCCCTGTCTTCTTATTTTTTTCTGTTTCTCTGCTCTGATTTCCGAAAAATGGCCCTTCTGTTCTTTTCGGGAGAAGCAGGAACGAGAGAGAGGAGGAGGCCGCCGCCTCCCTCCTCCGATCCGGACTGGGAAGGGAGGTGGGCGGCGGTCTTCGGCCCTCCCCTCTCCTGCTTCGGCTAGGACAGGGCCACCCCCTCTCTTCTTCTACAAATAGCAGCGGCAGCGGCGAGGGGGAAGAACCGGCAGCAGTGGCGGTGGGGCAGAGGGCCCACGGCAGCGGTGGGCAGGGGAGAGGGCTCGCGGCAGCGGCGGGGGAAGGCCCTGCGGCGGCGAGGGAGAGGGCCCAGCAGCGGCGGCGGCGAGGGGGGATCCCGGCGGCAGCGGCGGCGGCAGCGGCAGTGGCGGGGGACCCCTCCTACGTGGGGGGCCCATCCTCTTCTTCTTCTTCTCTGCGGCGGCCCAGGACAGGGGACCGGACGCCCCCTTCTCTCCCTCTGCTAACAGGGCGGCGGCCCTGCACAGGGGGCCTCTCCCTCTTCTTCTTCTCTTCTGCGGCGGCCCAGGACAGGGACCGGACGCCCCCTTCCCTCCCTCTGCTAACAGGGCGGCGGCCCTGCACAGGGGGCCTCTCCCTCTTCCTGAGGCGGGGGTTCGACAGGTATTTCATTTTTTTTTTTTTGATCTTGTTAATTTCTGAACCAATGTGCACTGGCCTTGTCTTGATTTAAGACTTGCATATGTTATCATCATTATTCCCTATTTATTTTCTGGTTCAACACCTGCCCGGACAAAAGTTCCCTCTAAATTCATATCTGTATAATCACAAACTTCATGTCTATATTAATGTATTTCTTAGTGGAATCTCTGCCCGAATAGAGACTCTGCCCGAGAATGTATTTATATAATCGCAAATATGCCCCATTGTGTATATGTTTCTCAAAAGGGAATCCCGTTCATACGGGGGCACCTTCCCATCGGACACTCTGCTCAAATAGAGATACCGTTTGAGAATATATTCACAAAGTGCAAATTTGTGTTTATACACATATATCTCTTTAAGGCAAAATCCCTCCGGGCAAAGTTTCTCCCGAGAACATATGAACATAAGCATACGCCCATATAAATACACCACTACAAGGACACCCTGCCTAAGCAGGGACTCGCCAAGACATACTCATATATTCAAAAAAAGGGGATTGTGATAATATACACACATCCAAAGAAAAAGAAGGACAAGACAAGAACTGCGCTCAGATACTCCAAATGGGAGCACATATGCACCTCCACAAGAACCATACCCGTGGAAATGGACTTTGGACAGTAATCACAATGGGACAAGGACTTCCATGGAGATACATCCATATGCTCTCCGGAAATTGTATCCGCACAAGTGCGAAATGAGGAGAAAAGAAACCTTGCCTCAAACTCGGACTTTGCTCAGAAATGGCATTGTGAAAAAACCTCCTATAAAAATTTGCACAGTCATCCTTCTAAGGCGGAAGTATTGCTCTGGGTTATAATACCCCTAAGTTCAAAATCAATATCCACGGGTATATACCCGTTCATAATAATAATCCTCATGTTTTCCCAAATAAAAATGCCTAACCAACTCTTTTGCAAAAAAAAGGAAAAGACCTCTAATAGGTCCACGGGTATATACCCGTTCCCCTCTTCAAAAATCAAACTTTGGACTCTGAAATGACAGTCATTTCAAAAAATGAAATATCCAAAGCAAAAGTATTTCAAAATAATTAAAAGAAACAAAAACATGTCATGATCAGGATTTTCAAAGAGCATACGTATTTTTCTCGTCCTTTACTATGAATGGTATTCGGGTTAAAACTGGTATTAAATAATACCAAGTGTCTTAACTCGATGTAAATGTAACATCGATTCCGGTCGATGGAGACAGAGGTCCAGCACATGCTACCCTAATCGCCTGATGAGAATAGACATGGGACTCAAGGAGTTCAGATTAAAAAACGGCGCACCCGTCCGTTCGCGGACACAACCCTGTCCGTTTCACGGACACCATACCCGTCCGTTCCCCGGACACTAAAATTCTTCTTCCGCATCGCGCGGACTCTTTTTCTGTCTGCTAGACAGGCTGGCACGCCCCGCAAATAACCAAAATTCAAAAAAATGGGAAATGAATGAATACATGAACCAAATGAAACGAAACGAGCGGATAAAACCGAGAGCAAAAAAGTGTGAGAGAAAAAGAAAAAAACATATTTTTTTTCCCCGTGTCAACAACGGCTCAACTGAGAAAGAGAGAGAAAGGTGGAATTATTCATCCAAATTGCTGGGACAGACAACATGCATGTTAGAAAAAGGAAAAGAAGTAAGATTTTCAGTATCCAAAAGCATCCACAAGATCAAATTAAATCAACATTTCCAATAGATAGGATCTCCAACTTTTGATCTCTCTCCGCCACATCTAACTCAATGGCATTATTGGCTTGACTGAAACAATCTATGGTTGAAGGATAAAACAAATACAATTTGTACATGCTGAAAGAACCCTCTCTGCCTGGAGTTATACCTGTGCACCAACATTACAGTATTACACACACAGGCTATATCAGATATAGTAGAAGATCCTCCATGTACATATCTCCTTCGATGTTGTGAAGAACATTCACCTCTAGATGTGCACCTTTAGGAAAGAGATATTTGTGTTTCATCATGAAAATTGATTTTCCATAGTAATTTACATTTTCAACTCCATGATTCACATATTTGCCCCTTCAGATGGCCTGTGCCTAGGGAATCTATTATGTTGCTCATATGATATCTGACTTATGCAATGTGTTCAACCTATATTAACGAGAGTAAGGTGATTTCCTGTCAAACTATCAACTTCAGTAGCACCACCTCCTATTTTAACAACTCAAATGACAGAATCTGTAAATGCTAACTGTTATTACATCAAATTAAATGAAAGTAATGACAACTTGACTTACAGAAATGAGATTTAGAATATGATGTTGGCTTCCTGAACACCCTTAGATATTAGCAAAGAAATGGCTTGAACGGCTGAATTTCCTATTAATAACAAAAGAAATATCATAAGGAACTAGAAATAGCTTATATACAGAGGACTAATAAAAGCATAATTTTCTGACTGATATAGGAAATAAAACAAGCTGATCTATGACTGAAAACGAGAAATTAAATTCATAAATTGAAATTATCTAAAAACTGCCAATATTTTCATGCAAAATGTGGAATACTTTACATCATGGTTTTGCAAGGCGGGGCGAATCGGCCCGATTCACCCGAAGCGAATCGAATCAGGGCCGGCCGATGCGTGATCCACATGGATGCACCGAGCCGACCGCGGACCGGGCGAATCGGTCGGATACGATCCGACCTGATCCGATTCGTCGGATCCGCCACGATCCGATTCGCCCTACCCCCTCTAAAGTCGACCAACGCCCTGCGAATCGGGACTGTGCAGTCCCGATTCGCAAGGTGTCTCGCCGGCAGCCCCTTTCTCCCCCATTTTTCCCCCTTCTCCCTCAAGGAAATCCCAGATCTACATTCTAGGAGACCCAAGGAGGCTTCCTATGTGGATTTGAAGGTGCTTGGAGGCGTTCTTGGGCTGGTTTCATCCCTCTCTTCATCCATTTCACTGTTTTGAAGGTAACCCTCCATGTATCTTTCATGTTTTGATTTTTTTTGTTGATGTATGGAAAATATATTCCTGGGAAATGATGTTGCAAATGATTAGTGTTCACTTGCAACCATTTCTCCCTTGAATGTTGAATCTACAATTTTTTCACATAGATTTGGCCATTTTCTTCAAATTTTGAATTTCTGAAATTATTTAAAAAAAAAAACAAAAACAAAAATTGCAACCATCATGTTGCAAGTGTTTAGTGTTCACTTGCAACCATTTCTCCCTTGAACCTACAATTTTTACACACAGATTTGGCCATGTTCTTCAAATTTTAAATTTCTGAAATTATTTAAAAAAACAGAAATTGCAACTAAATTATTTATAAAAAAAAACAGAAATTGCAACCATGATGTTGCAAGTGTTTAGTGTTCACTTGCAACCATTTCTCCCTTGAATCTACAAAATTTTCATATAGATTTGGCCATTTTCTTCAAATTTTAAATTTCTGAAATTATTTAAAAAAATACAAAAATTGCAACCATGATGTTGCAAGTGTTTAGTGTTCACTTGCAACTATTTCTCCCTTGAATCTACAAAATTTTCATATAGATTTGGTCATTTTCTTCACATTTGAAAATTTCTGAAATTATTAAAAAAAAGAACAAAAATTGCAAGCTATGTACATTTCATAGTAAAGCAACTTACAACGTCTAATGTGTTGTTAGAAATTGTTTGTATGTGAAACCAACATAAATTGTTTTTTTCCTGAAATTTAATGATTATTTATTTTACATAGATGGCACCGAAGAAAGGCAATAGTGAGGACATTGGGTGACAGCATGGGACTGCATTGGGCAATAGGTACAATTACAAGTGCAACTACTGCGGCCATACGAGACAAGGAGGTGGCGTCTCTCGCCTAAAGAAGCACCTTGCAGGTGGGCGGCTTACAGGGTACCATGATGTGCAAGGTTGCAAATCGGTGCCTGCTGAACTGAAGCGGCTCATGATTGAACACTTGAAGGGTGTTCGGGCCGAGACGCAAAGAAAGAGGGCGGACAGGGAGATGTAGGAGAGGATCATCTCAGGAAGGCAGCGAGATGAAGACGACGATGATGAGCCAGAAATTCATGCAGAGTATGTGCCTGATGTCCCTGAGCAAAGAGGGAGTTTTGAGGTTGGCAGTGGTAGTGGAGGCAGTGGGTCCAGAGTTGGGGGCGAGGCGCAGTCCCGTCGGTTTTCCAATGTGGGTGATTACTTCACTCATATTCCAACCAACATCCCAATCCCAGACCAACATCAAAGGCAGAGGAAGAGATCTACAGGTGTAACCTTAAAAGAGGTGGATCCTAATATATATTCTCGGGAGCATGAAAAGCAAACCAGAATTGATGATGCATACAACCAGCAAGGGCCTAGATATAAAGTGGGTCCTGCAGTGACAAAATGGTGGCATCATTCGGGTATTTCATTCAATGCAGCTAATAGCCCATATTACAAAACCATGATCCAGGTGGTACAACGACATGGGCTTCATGTGCAACCACCCTCATTAAGAGACTTGACAGGGAGATATCTAGATGAAGAAGTACATGAGATCAAGTCATATATCCAAAGCTTCAAAAAAAAGTGGAGAAATATGGTTGCACATTGATGTGTGATGGTTGGTCGGGTACCACCAAGAGCAGCCTTATCAACTTCCTTGTGTATTGTGATAGACATGTGTTCTACCACAAATCTGTTGATGCCATGGATGGCAAAGTCGGCCGACTCGGAGCGGAGTCGGCCGACTCTGAGTTGGGTCGGCCCCTGGCGACCCGACTCTGGGGTGGGGAACACCGACCCACCCACGGGACTGGTTTACAAAGTCCACTGTCCCGACTCAGGCCGACTCGGCCCGACTCTGGCCCGACTCAGGGTCGGGATCGGCTGGGGCCGACCCAGCCACCCGACCCGACTCTGCCATCCATGGTTGATGCATCCGATAGAGTGCGCAATGTTGAATACATTTTGAGTTTGATGCGGGAGGTTGTGGATGAGATAGGAGAGCAATATATTGTGCAAGTGGTGACCGATAATGGCTTTGCATACAAGAAGGCAAGGGAGGAGTTAATGCTTCTTTATCCCCATCTTAACTAGACTTCTTGTGCAGCACACTGTCTAGATTTGATGTTGAAAGAGATTAGCACATTGCAACCTATGAGTACGGTCGTGGAGGCTGGGCAGAAAATCACAAGGTACATTTATAATCATCATGTTGTTCTGGCATGGATGAGGGAGTCTACTGGTGGAGAGTTGTTGAGACCGGCCATCACACGCTTTGCAACTAATTTCATTGCCTTACAAAGCCTCCTAAAGCACAAGATGGTCTAAAACGCATGTTTAGGACAGACAGATGGATGCAGAGCACTTTTGCAGGGACTTCTGATGGTAAAGAGGTTGAAGGGATCGTCTGTAGGGCTAATTTCTGGGACCGAGTATTCAAGCTGGTGCAAATCATTGAACCTCTTTATGAGGTTTTAAGGGCGGTTGATGGGGATAGGAAACCAACCATAGGGTTGGTTTATGCAAAAATTGAAGCTGCGAAGAAGAAGATCCGTGAGGTGTCCCTCGCTATGCACACTTGGTCTTGGACGTTGTTGAGGATCGGTGGGACCGACAAATGAGTCGATATCTACATATGGCGGTGAGAAAATTTACTTCAAGTTGGTTTTGATTTTAGTATAATCATTTAATTTATTTTATACCCTCATTGTAGCTTATTATCTCCATCCTGCTTACCATTATGCGTTGCAGCTATCGTACGATGATGACTTGACGGCCGCCTTTACTCCATGGAAGGAAGAATCGCCGGGATCGAGCCAGAATCGCTCGATCCCGATCGGATCGACCCCCCAAGGACCGATTCCCCCTTGAAGCCCCCCAACCCCACATTTCCGGCTGGATCGACCCAACTCAGTAGGATCTGAGTTGGATCGCTCGAGTCGAACCGGGATCGATCGATCCGGCTCGATTCAGTCGATCCAGACTGATCCAGGTCGATTCCCTCAGGCTACCTTCAGGATCCTCTTCAGGCAGGTTGTCAGGATCTCCTTATTTACCTGAATATCATTTAAGTAAATGTTAGTATTTGTAGTTCATTTACTTAAGATATTACATGTAAAAACGAAGTACCCCCCATTTGAATCTAATAAAAATATCAAAAAAATCATATCTCTTACCAATAAAAAGTCAACTCTCCATCGAAGAAGAAAATCGCGATTTTGGTGATTTTAGCGAAATGCTAACTTTCTAATCTCTCGTAATTTAGTTTATCTAAAAATTTGATAATTCAAATAAATCACATGGAACACTAAAAATTCAAAGTCCGGTAAAAAAGTCAAACGTGCATGACTTCTCCAATGGAGCCACTCTCCTACTGACAGCACTTAGTCTGCTTGAGACCTCTCAGGATTTGGTCAAACTTAAGTTATCATCATCCAAACCTCTTAGAATTTGGTCAAATTGAGCTACCATCACCCAACTCATGACACTCATGAGTTTGGGTGATGATAGCTTAGTTTGACCAAATCCTAAGAGGTCTCAAGTAGACTTATGCTGTCAGTAAGAGAGCGGCTTCTTGGAGAAGTCATATGCACGTTTGATTTTTTTTGTTGGACTTTAGATTTTTAGTATTTTATTAGACTTATTTGAATTATAAAATTTTAAATATGTCAAATTATGAGAGATTAGAAAGTTGCTACTTTGATAAAATCACAAAAATTGCGACTTTCTTCTTGGATGGGAGAGTTGACTTTTTATTAGTAAGAGATGTGATTTTTTAATATTTTTATTGGATTCAAATGGGGGATATTTCCTTATTTACATGTAATATCTTAAATAAATGAAACTACAGATTTTAACATTTACTTAAATGGTATTTAGGTTAATAATACACCAAGTCTTTAATATTTTATACTTTTCTTGTATTATTATAGTAGTAATAATACACAAAATCTTATGTTTCATATATTATGAATGCATGTATGATTGGTTTTTTATGCAAATATTAGTTCTTTCAATTTATCAGATTTTCCCTCATTTTGCTGTTTTTTTCTATTTTTTCCTGAATTTTCCTGAATTTTTTCCCCAAAAAAACCATTTTATAAACTGGCCGATCCAGGATCGGCCAGACTTCCCTGGATCCATGGGATCTTGCGATCCGATCCGATCCAGGATCGGATCGAGCCTGGTCGATCCCGATCCCGATTCCGATCCTGCCTTCCATGCTTTACTCGGGTTATTGAAAGACTGTCAAGGAGTCCATTGGATGCAGCAGATGCTATTAATCAGGCGAGCATTAATCTCCATACATTATGTCAATTACAAGTTTAATTTTTTGCTAATGGACTTCATTGCAGAGCTTTCAAGAAGGGGTTGGAGTTTTGCGGAGCCATCTGCCATTGCTGGTCGGGACCGCATTGACGGCGGTAATGTGTTTTCCCTTTCCTTGTTGGATATTAGTAAACTCAACGATTGACTATTTGAGTAACACTAATTTTTTTTACAGCTGATTGGTGGTTCAACTTTGGGCACTCGACACCCATATTGAGGAAAATTGTAGTGAAGATCCTGTCACAGACCTCCTCCTCCAGTGGGTGTGAGAGAAACTGGAGTACCTTTGCATTGATACACACCAAAGTCTGGAACAGGTTGTCACATAGGCGGTTGGACAATTTGGTGTATGTGCACTACAATATGAGGTTGAGGGTGAAATATTTAACAGAGGATCCAAAGAGGGGGGAGGTGGAGTATGATCCGTTGACATTGGGTTCCTACGAGGTGATGAAGACCCAATGGTTGCATGGGTTGCACAAGCGACCACAGAGCGGGGAGAGTACTACTTAGATGAGGAGGCAGATGATCCTGAAGATCCACCTCGTCCAAACACATTCTTAGCTAGGGCTATAGAAGCTGCAGAAGAGGAGGAGGAAGAACATGGAGATGTGGGAGGAGGGAGACAACCACATTCTTTTCGGGCCGAAGAAGAAGATGAGGTGGTTCTTCTTGGCGACTTACGAATGGAACGTGCCATGCCTTCTACAGGTGAGACAGTAGTTATCATATGTTAAACTGTTCATTCATTATTTTGTATTTGTCCATACCAAGGTTCAAAATCTCGGGGATCGGGATCGGATCGGTCGGCCCAAAACCGATCCGACCCGGCGATCCCGAGCCCGGCTCGGCCGATCCGGGCCGAGCCCGACCGGGTCTGGCCAAGCAAAAGGGGTGGATCGCCCCCCTTAAAAAAATTGAAAAAAATTAGAAAAAATATGAAAAAATAGGAAATATATGAACATTGTATTTATGAACTGAAATACATAAAAAAAATGTATTATTGGAATCGTACATTATATTGTGTGGACATAAGGTTTACATAATCTGTCCAAGACATATAATGTTGGTAATATGCCTCATATTGAGTCAAATATTGACTATAGGCATCCGTGTTCGCATATATGATAGTGATTGGTGTGTAGCCCGGTATTTCAGGCACTTGATATGAGCCATATGACTCATATGAGTCATGTGAATGTGAATCGGACTCAGTGGATTGTGCATATGCTCCACCTCCGGTGTAATATGATGCATCCGGGTATTGAGGATATCCCAAGTAGCCTCCCTGCCCTTGGTAATATCCTTCAGTGGAAGCATAAGATGATGTATCTGACGCTTGCTCCATGGTCTCAAACTCCATCCGTAGCTTTTCTTGACGCTCCCACTCCTCTTGCATCTTCTTCTTCTTCATTAACCAATTCCGTCTATGCGGAATGAAGTTGGGATTGTATCCGAATCTTCGGATGCTCCTTGCCCTTGCCCTTGCCCTTGCCCTTGCAATTGAGATGCCACTTTCTTCCCCTTTCGTGCATATTTTTGACTTGAGGTTTGTGCTTCCCTCCCTTCCCTACTCCCATGATGTTGATCTTGAGTAGCATGGGTGAAGTCTTCCTCTCCGGTGAATACAATAGGGTCGGGTGGCGGTGCCGGTGGCGGTACACTGCTGACAACTAGGACATCTCCTCCATGATCGGATCCCTCACTAGGAGTACTTGTCTTCGATGTCGAGTCATTAGAAGTTTGGTATTGAACATTATCGCTTGGCTCCGGTGTTTCATCATCTATATCTTCCTCGATCGTGTCCAAGTCTGCAATGCTAATGCCATGTTTCGTGCTCCTTCCTCTTGCACCCACTGTCTTCTTTTGGCGTTTAGGGGCTGGGGGAGTTTCGAACTCCGGAAGCAAAGGCACATCATCAAGCTCACCTAAATGAGACATAAACATGTTAAAATGAGAAATAAATAATTTATAAATGATGCATGTACATTGTAAATGTCATTTACCTTCAGCCCATGCACGATCATGCGGGTCGAACTCTGGTTGAACCGAAGTGCTTGCATTTACCCATGCATGTAGTGGATGTTCCTCCTCAAAAACTTCTTCTATATCTATTGTCTCCGATGGAGTTGCTTCAGCTTGTTGTTGCCCCGAGGATCTATATCTCTCTCTATCTTGAACTTGCTTGATTAATTGGAGGTTTTTAAGCTTCAATCTCATGTTGTAGTGGCAAAATACCAACTTCTCAAGACGTGCAGACTTCAACCGGTTTCTTTGTTTTGTGTGGATCAAGCCAAATGTGCTCCAGTTTCTCTCACACCCTGTGGCAGACGTTGTTTGGCTTAAAACCCGAATAGCTACATAGGCCAAGTCTTCATATCCATAAGTTCTTCCATGATCCAACCACCAATCCGCTGTAAATGAAGCATGTATAATGTGTTAGAAAATAGAACCAACTCATTGTACATGCAAATAAATATGATGAGTAACTTCTAACCTAGACTCAAAATCTGAGCAGCTCGTTGTGCCGTGCTAGTACCAAAGTGATAAGACCCGGTCACAATATTTACATTGGACCTTCCTTCGAGCCATGTCCACAACGATACCATGAGCCCAAGCGGGATCGGTGCTAGGAGGGTTGCTTGAAGAATGGGGAGCCGGAGCAGCACCACCTTCGGCGGCCATCACTTACAACACAAAAAAAGAAGTTAAATAATAATAAAACAGAAAATAAATAATTTTTTTTTGCGGATGAGAGAGAGGGAGATGAATCGCAGCCAAGAGTTCGGGCCAAGAGTGTGTGTGAGAGAGCCCGAATAGTCGAACAAGAATCCCAAGAGTGTGAAAGATGAGATCGCCTCCCAAATAGTGCAAAATAGTGCCCGAGAGAGAGAGAGAATGCCCAAAATATTGAGAGGAGGGGAGGAGAACTCAAAACTTGAGTTTAGAACATATTGGGGGCCTTTGGGGGGTTTATATAGACCCCCAAGGCCTCCAAAGGCTCCAAAGAGCCGTTTCTGGCCGTTGGGGAACAGTCCCCACGGCTAGAAAACGGCTAGTTCTGAACTAGCCGTTGGGCCGCGGATCGCCCCGGTCCGGGCCGATCCGCGGCGGACCGGCCCGGGCTCGGCGATCCCGCCGAGCCCAGCCGAGCCCGACCGATCCGAGCGCAGGGGACCGGACAGGTTACCCCGGCTCGGATCGGAGGGGCCAAAACCGAGCCAACTCGGGCGATCCGATCCCGAGTTGGCCGAGTTTTGATTCCCTGGTCCATACCATAATTTGTGTTGTTGGGGACTATGCAGGTGGTGCAAACGTTGATGATGATGTACACTTTAAAAGATTGATGCTAGGCCCTACAGCCTGCTCACAGTCTATGAGAGAAGCACCTGCAATTGCTTCCTCACAACCAAGAAGGAAGGGGTCACATACGTAATTTGTTGCTCCATCCCAAGCTGCAAAAGGAAAGGCGGTGGCGACATCCCAACCTACGAAAGGAAAGGGGAAGGACATAGGTCAAACATGTGGCCCAGCCAAAGGCATTGTCATACGAGAGCCAACCGCCCCAGCACAAAAGAAGAAGAGTTGGTTCTCCTGGGGATCTAAGAAAGGGAAAAAAATGGCTGCCCCTGTTGAAGATCCACTTGATATTGCAGATTTAGAAACCTTGGATCTAAATGTAGAAGAAACACCTTCCGAGGATTCGCCCCGATTACCCAGTAGCTGCTCCCATGACTCCATGACTACTGGTTCACCGGGTGGGTCTGTAGGGGGAAGTGATGGAGATGGGGGAGGGGACGGTGGTAATGATGGAGATGGGGGAGGGGGCAGGGGTGAGAGTGGACATGGAGGGGGCAGCGGTCGTGGGATACATTTCACAGTGGAGCAGCATTATGGTGGCCATTGAACCCAAGACACCGATCATGGCGGCCCAGTGCAGTACAATAGAAGGCGGAAGTTTGTGAAAGGTGGTCGTGCAGAGGGTTCAGCAGTGGATAGTAATAGCACACATGAGTCTATAAGATCGTATGGGGGACATAGTTATCAGCCAGAGTCATTCGACACAGGCTACTCCAGTGGCTATAGTGGCTACACCACCACAGGCTACCCTGCACCATATTTTCATCCACCTCCCTCTATTCATGTTCATGTTCCTGTTCAGCAGATTTATGCTCCTGTAGAGGATGTACAAATGGCCAGTTTGAGGATAGTCTGTCCTGGATGCGAGGTGTGGGACCACTTTGTGAGGGAGTTTCGGACCAAATACTACACCATGATGACTTGGGATGAGTTTCGTACATTTGTGTCTCAAACCAAAAGTTATCATCTTATGATCCATATCAGCAGGGATATTGTGGTTACTAGGCTCATTGTACTT
Organism: Colocasia esculenta; assembly: GCA_014218235.1. Lineage (NCBI taxonomy): Eukaryota > Viridiplantae > Streptophyta > Magnoliopsida > Alismatales > Araceae > Colocasia > Colocasia esculenta. Next base: position 88,544,310 of record CM024755.1, read on the forward strand.
TGTATTTGCATTTGAGTTTCAGGTTTGTACTTTTTACGAGTCTCATTATATTTTTCATTTATAATTGAGCGTCATGTTTGTACTTTGTACTTTGTACTCAATTTCTAATAAAATTGAATGAAAATGGATGTTTGTGTAGTATTACATGGCATAAATATTATCAGTTATACATGAAATTCTTCACAGGAGGTTTCAAATAGAGAATCAGCCAAAGAAACATCAAATCCATGCGAATCTGGCCACACCGGGGGCAGAACCAACACTGCTTGGCCGGTTCCAGCAGAATCGACCCGATTCGGCCCGATTCGGGGCGAATCGGATCGCATCAGTGCGAATTCGATTCGCCCCGAATCGGCGCTTGTGGACACAAAAAATTTTTAACCCCTTAACCGATGGGGCTACCATCGGTTAAGGGGATTATTTCCCCAAACCGATGGAAGCACCATCGGTTGAGGGGAAATCCCCCTTTAAATCCCTAACCGATGGGACTACCATCGGTTAAGGGGATTTTTCCCTTCAACCGATGGGAGTTCCATCGGTTGAGGGGAAATTCCCCTTCAACCGATGGAAGTGCCATCGGTTAGGGGAGTCTTCCCTCTAACCGATGGGAGTTCCATCGGTTAAGGGGAAATTCCCCTCTAACCGATGAAACCTCCATCGGTTAAGGGGAATCCCCTTTAAAAAAAAAAAACAGAAAATAAAAAAAACAGGAATAGGCACATCCCCTAACCGATGGTACCCCCATCGGTTAGAGGAGTGCCCCTCCCCCTAACCGATGGTACCCCCATCGGTTAGAGGGATTTTAAAATCCTCTAACCGATGGAACCCCCATCGGTTAGAGGGAATTTTCCCTCTAACCGATGGAACCCCCATCGGTTAGAAACCCCCCATCCCATGCAATGTAAGGGGTGCCTTCCCCTATAAAAGGCACCCCATCCCCCCATTTCAAGAGGTCGGCCCCGGGGAGATGCCGGCTCCCTGGAGAAATTGCTGCCCCCCTCTTTTCTGAAATTCTGAAAGAATAGAAAATTTCCAAAAGTCTCCCGTCTCTCTCTCAATCTCATTTCTTGTGTGAGTGAAGGTACCAAATCTTCTTCCCCCGAGTGTTGAGAGGTTATCCGTATGCGGCATCGGCAAACTTCATCGGCTAAAAGTCCGCAATAGCGGCACTGGCCCTCACGGGCTATAGGTTCTAAATACCGTCCATTTTGGACATATGGTATTTTAGATACCTTTGTTATTCATGCCACCTCCCATCGAGTTTTAAACTCTCCGGGATGGTGTGTTTGTGCTATATGCATATGTTTCTTAGAGGAGACTCTGCCCAAGTGGAGATTCTGCTCGAGAACATATTCATATATTCACAGATTTGCATTTTTTATATATATGCTTCCTAGAGGAAACTCTGCCCAAGTGGAGATTCCGCCTAAGAACATATCTATAAAGTTCAAATCTGTGTTTATATTTATATGTTTCTTAGAGGAGATTCTGCCCAAGTGGAGATTCCGCCCAAGAACATGTTATATATTCACAAATTTGTATTTTTATATGCATGATTCCTAGAGGAAACTCTGCCCAAGTGGAGATTCCGTCTAAGAACATATTTATAAAACTCAAATTTGTGCCTATACACATATGTTTCTTGGAAGGAAGCCCTGCCTATGACAGAGTTTTCCCTCTAAAAACATATCAATATAATCACAAACTTTGTATTCATATACATGTGTTTCCAAGAGGAAACTCTGCCCAAATGCAGTCTCCGCCCACGGGCATGTTTATATAATCATAAAATTCGCAATTATATGCGTATATCTCTCAAAAGGGATTCTGTATATGCAGATGGTACCTTTTACCGAACATTCCACTCAAAAGGGAATACCGGTGAGAAAATATGCGTAAACTGCAAATTTATGATCGTATATACACATACCTTTTTAAGGGCAAAATCCCTCCGGACAAAAGGTTCTCTGGGGACACATGGATATAAGTACATGTTCATACGGATATATCTCCATGAGGGAATCCCGCATAAGCGGAAACTCTGCCAAAATAAAATTATGAAAATTGTGATGATATACACACATCCAAAGAAAAAGGGGACAGGACCCGAACTGTGACAGGACCCGAACTGTGACAGGACCCGAACTGTGCTCAGTCATTCCAAAGAGCAGCATAAATGCATACTCACAAGAACTGCGTTCATTTGGACAGTTTTCAGAAAGGAGTTCCAAATTGACAAAAGCGTCAATGGAATTACGTACATACGTTCTTTGAAAATCATACTCAAACAAGCAAAGAAAAATGAATGATGAATAAATGAAACGATGAACGAGGAGAAAGGAAATTCTGCCTCAATTCAGACTTCATTTAAAAGAAGGATGTTATAAAAGAATTAATGTAGCAACTCTTCTAATACAGAAGTGCTACTTTGAATCACAACTTCCCCCAAGTTCAGAATCAAATGCACGGGTATATGCCTGTCTGCAATAATAATCCTCAGGTTTTCCAAAATAAAACCTTCAAACAACATCTTTCTCAAAAAAAAGGAGAGGAGGGAGACCCCAAATGGGTTCACGGAAATATACCCGTTCCCTTCTTAAAAGTCATATCTCGGACTCCACAAAGGTAGTCTTTTCAAAATGAAACACTCAAAGCAAAAGTATTTCAAAAATAACCAAAAGAAAAATGATACATCATGACCAGGATTTTCTAAAAAAGTGTGTATTTTCTCATCCCCTTTGCTATGAATGGTATTCGGGTTAAAACTGGTGTTAAATAACACCAAGAGTCTTAACTCGATGTAAATGTAACATCGACTCCGGTCGATGGAGACAGAGGTCCAGCACATGCTACCTCAATCACCTGATGAGTATAGATACGGGACTCAAGGAGTTCAGATTAAAATACGGCGCACCCGTCCGTTCCTCGGACATCATACCCGTCCGTTCCACGGACATCATACCCGTCCGTTCCACGGGCATCATACCCGTCCGTTCACGGACACCACACCCGTCCGTTCCATGGACACCCAAAAAAATACCTTCTCCGCATTGCGCGGACTCTTTCTTCTGTCTGTTAGACAGACTGGCACGCCCCGCAAATCACGATACACAAATCAAAGCATGTGAAATAAATGAATACCCAAATGAAATGAATACATGAACCAGATAAAATGAAATGAGCAATCCAAAATCAAATGATATGTCAAAGTGATATCTTTCCCGTGTCAACAGCGCTCCAGCAAACCTTGGTATTACATGGCATAAATATCATCATTATACATGAAATTCTTCACAGGAGGTTTTAAACAGAGAATCAGCCAAAGAAACATCAAATCCATGCGAATCTGGCCACACCGGGGGCAGAACCAACACTGCCTGGCCAGTTCCAGCCGAATCGACCCGATTCGGCCCGATTCGGCCCGATTCGGGGCGAATCGAATGGCATCAGCGCGAATCCGATTCGCCCCGAATCGGCGCTCCAGCAAACCTTGCTTTACATTGATTGCCTTCCAAGAAAAATGCACAATTAGATGCAACTGAGTCATTTATTATGCCATTCCAGAAAGAATGCATATACTAACAGCTATGAATTCTAGTGCATGACAATACATCTATGGCATGTGCTCCCTTCATCAGCCAACTTTGGGCCTCTTGTGTTTATAGTGGTTTGCCTTTGTTCTAAGGAATTGTAACCATCATTATTGTTACCTTCAAAAAGAAAAGACATCTATCATCCATGGCATGTACATCTATTCACAATAGTTTCTCCACCTGATTTTGGCAATGAGAAAATCATCACCACCATCACAAAGCCATACACCATCAATATACATCCTGACAACTCAAGAATCCTGTAGAACTCGACCCTTTGCTGCCAGATTGATTCCAAGACCCCACCTCTTCACCTGTCCCCACTATGATGTTAAGGATAACCCTGACAAGTTCTGGGTAAACTTCAATGACCCATAGCTACAATACAATCCATAACAAATCCATCCCATTCATTAAGCCAAAACCCAAAAAAATCCAGAGAGATGGCAAGAAAAGGCTTCCTCGTAGGTGCCAAGTTCCTGCCTATGGCTAATCAGTTGCTGGGGTTATCTATTATGACATAAATATAATAGTATTAAAGAATATAATACAAAAAACCTAAACTTGATAAATGATACATTAGGGGCATCTTTGACAAACAGTTAAGGGAGAGAGGTCTCCCTTTTATCACCCCTGATAAGTCAGATCAGTCAAATTGGCCTGTCCGTAGAAAGTCAGAAAATCAGTTGAATTGGTCCAGATAAGGTGGGAATCAGAACTAACCAATCCAGGCTGATTCCAGCTGATCCCGAGAAATTCCTGTCTGATTCTTGCAAGATCAGGTCAATGTATTCTAGTAATTTGAATTTCAGATTTTGATTGGCCAGATCAGCTGATCCCAACTGATCCTGGCCAATCTCGACCAATTCTGGTAGATTTCTTCCGATTCGGCTCAAATTTCACCAATCCCAATCCGGATTGCCATTGGGCGATCCCTCCAGGAATCAGCCGATCTGGATCAGGATCGGCCAATTTTCCCTTCCATGTTGATAAAAGATATCACCCCTAATAGTTAACCCATCAAACTAAAAAAGAGAATAAATATGGATAAGCTGTAGACAAATAGCCTGTTCAGTTATCGAAGAGGCCCTAGGTCTAAAGTAGAAGAATAAAAAACATAAGTACAAATACTGGAGCATAATGATTGGTGGAACTGAACTTCATTAATTTAGAAAAGATGCACCGTGCTTGAGCAATTTGATTGATAAGCTAAACTACAGCATTTTTTTCTTAACAAAGGTATATTATACCACCAATTTTATTTATTAAACAGTGGTAGTGCAACCAAAGGGGAAGAAGATTCCCACCCAACTGCAGCAACACTACTTTTTACAAGGAATCAAGATTACCCAACTCTAGAAGATAGACCACTTCAGAGAACTCACAGCCAGTTCAGTGTTTAAGTCTGAGGTTCAATACTGGACCCATGAACATGGATCTATACTGTTTTTTATGTTTTCCATAATGTACACCTATCTTAAAGTGATGTAACAGGGTTACTTATGTAGTGATTATTGTTGTATTCATTGGGAAGTGACAAGTGAGCAGTCAGACACAGCCACATGCTTTCTTGCATCATCTCCTTTCTCCCTGCTTATCTTCATCCAGCCACATGTTACCATGAAGATCTTCATGGTATCGGAGTGTTGAACTCTCTAGGGCCTGCCCATCTCATTCATATGCAGAAGCATGTTGTCTTCATGCATCCCAGTGGAGGTCCGGAGGCTCCCATCCTATATTTTCTGCAGAACACTGTTGAAGGGGCCAGTCGGCCCCTCTAAGTGAACAGGCTGTGAAGATATAGGAGTTCAAGGTCTTGGAGTCTGAGGCCGCTTTTACTGTTCTCATCAAGGAACTTTCATAACCATTCTCATCCCCTACAGTTGGTGTGGTCATTCCGCCACTTTTTGTGACTTGTTCTGGGGTGCCGGCCACCTTTGTGACTGGTTCTGAGGTTTTCTGGCACCTGTGCGACTGATTTTGAGCCATTTCCCTATCTGCTCTCTTTGCCCTGCAGTAACAGGGATTCACCTGCACACCCCAAGGCTATGTTAGGTATTTGGATAGACTGGGGATAGGCACCCTATCCCCAGTCTATCCAAATACCAAACATAGCCCAAATGTTTGGGGCTCCCATAAAGGTAGAGTCACTCCTTAGCAATCACCCGCAAGGGTATGCCCCCTAATGACACACTCCCAAACTCTGAAGCTACCTCCAATTCCCCTGGTTCTCCTGATGTTCCTCACTTCCTCTTGCCACTGTGGGCAGTGAAAATATTTCCCAATGAATCAAACCTATAAAGTTAAATGAGCATAATTACATGGCATGGTTGCTGCCTTGCTGGATGCAGAGATATATATTGCAGGACTCATCGTTCAGATTTATCCATTGACAAATGATGTTCATTAACACCAGCAAGAAAGTCTATCAGTGACAAGCTATTTTCTGTACGAAGTAAATTGGAAGGGTTAAGAGTAATATGATATTGATAATTGGATGTGTGTCAATGTTCAAAAGAAGCATCTTAAGTATGTTAAAAAGGAATAAACTGCTTAAGCTCTTGGCTGTTATTATCCAAGAATTTGAGAACCTGTGGGGGGAAAATACTGAGCATGGACCTCTTCCCCACCCCTGGAGCAAGTGTACTTCAAAGTTCAACGTGTTGAATGAGGAGGGTCACAAGAAAGCCATGACTGATAGTTTCAGTACTCAACACGTTGGCAACATAGGCAGGTTTTCAGCCTTAGCGGGAGCCTATGCAAAGCCTGGAAGAAGTGGTTCAGGACAGAATGGAGATAAAAGCAAGTTCAAAAGGACTTGCAGCCACTATGAAAAATCATGATGCAGACAATCGCTGGGGCTTACATCCTAAGAAAAAAAACCAAAAAAGGAAATAGGAAAGTGGGAAGAAGGGATAGCAAGTCAGAGGGAATTTGGCTGCCTCCCACCCTCTAGGTAGTCAATCTGCATCTTCCCTGAGACATGAATGAACCAGTTCCTCAACTTCTGCTCTTCTGGGGATGTCCTCTCAGGATATCACATTTTCAAACGCTCCTTTTGCAATTGGGAACCAGTACCTCTGCTCCTGCATCCTCTAGCTCAGCTGAGCACTACTAGTGTTTCCCTTGGTGCTTCTACCTGCGTTCTCTTCCTTGGGATATAGATTCTGGGGAAACAGTCATATGACTAATACTCCCTATGTTATGCTCTTCCTATTCTCTTGATTCTGAACAACACAAAGTGGACCATGATAGATGGCTCTAGGCCATTGTTGCAGGCCGTTGCAATATTAAACCGAATAGTCACCTTCTCTTGACTCCATTCCCCATGTTTCTACACCAGCCATGGATCTCTCGTAAGTTCATAGTATTATTGGGTGCCTGAATTGCACAGTGATCCTTTCACTTCTATTGTATTAGCAGATCCAGTAGACTTGATCAAACCAAGTCCAAAATGACTTCCAGAATGCCCGATACCATACAGAATTCCTCAGATTGGCTAATTCAATCGAAGTCAGACAGATCTCAGTTGGTTTTTCTTTTATTTTGTTCAATTTGTTTAACATCATATTGTCATAGTTAAGGGTGTAAACGAGCCGATACGTTCGACGACTAGTTCAGAACTCGGCTCGATAAAAGCTCGACTCGACTCATTTATTAGATTAACGAGCCGAGTTTGAACAAAAAAATAAGCTCGGTTCATAAACGAGCCGAACTTCAACAAAGGTATGGTTGACTTGATTATGCTCCCGAGCAGCTCGTTAAGAAACTCAATAACATACTCGTTAAGATGCTCGATAAATTACTCGTTAACATACTCGAAATGACACCCCTTAATATATATAAATTTCTTATAATAAATATGAGGATATAAATATATGTATCTATTTTTGTAGAGTTATTATTGTAGTATAAAATATTTATAAGAACTTAAATGTAAAAGGCTAAACGTTAGGACATATATATGCAATATAAATAAGGGAATATATAAATAATCTAGTTTTAATCAAATCATACAATGGGGATAATACACAAAATCATATTTCACAGGGTCCCTAGGCACCACACCTCTTCTTCTTCCTCGCGACTATGCAGGCACGCCAGCTGCACCGCCAAGGGACGTCGTCGCCAGACTCTCCGGAGACCACCACGGACCCCCTGCCAGTGCCGGACAGAGCTCCCAGCGTGGTGGCAACAGCGGCAGCGGTGGCAATGGAGGAGATGCAGCACGTGGAGGGGAGATGCACCGGTTCCGACAGTGCGGATGCCCACGTGACGGTTCTAGCAGTGTCGGACGCCGTCCGCAATGCCCACAGTCTTGGCTGTCCCACCATTTGCACCCACCGGCTGCTGCCCTCCCCGTCTGTTTAACACACAAAATTTTCTTCATCTTATCTTTTAGAAGAAAAGGATAAATTTTTTTATGTTTATCTATTTTGTAGGCGTGCGGCGTGCCAGTATGTCAAAACAATTAAATTTCATTCATTTATCAGGCGATTTGGGTGTCGTGTACTGGATATTTCCCACCAACCGAAGTCGATGTTAATTTACATCGAGGTGACCTCGAACACCTTTGATTCTTTGTCAAAGAACACCTTTTGTCTCTATTCGTTATGACAATATTGATCTTGATGATCGTCTTTCATGGATATATACTCTTGCAAAGAAATTTGAAGTATTCACTATTTCATTGCTTATCACATGTAATTTAGAATACAAATGGTCTTTCAAGACCTTTATAAATGGTCCCGATTATATGATCGAGTTTTCAGAATTTCATTGGTCACAATCGAACCCTTTTGAATTTGCTTCTGTCACGATTAGGGGTGTACAACGGTTCGGTTCGGTCCGGTTCACCCCTATTTTTGGGGAAACCGAACCGAACCAAATTCCTTCGGTGAACCGAACCGAAATCAGACCACCCAGTGCAATCCGGCAAAAAAAGGAAAAAATAGTTGTTTTCCCGCGCGTCGCGAGATTTGATCTCGCGTCGCCGAGCGCGGAGGGCGCGCGCCAGCAGCCTTCTTCCACTGCGCTACGGCCGCTTTTCTGTATAAACATATTAATTAATTAATTAATTAATTATATATATATATATATTCGGTTCATTTCGGTTTCCCAGCCTGAAACCGAACTGTGAGGTCCATAAAACTGAACCGAACCGGTCGGTTCGGTTCGGTTTTTCGGTTTGGACCATATAGTGAACACCCCTAGTCACGATTAGACCGTTGATTTGCATCTTCATTACGATCGAACCGGTGGATTTGAATTTCACTACGATCGGATCGTTGTATTTAAATATCATCACGATCGAACCGTTGGATTTGAATGTCATCACAATCGGATCATTGTATTTGAATATCATCACGATTGGATCGTTGTATTTGAATATCATCACGATCGGATTGTTAGATTTGAGTTTGATCATGAGGGGGTCGTTGGATCTCCAAGGTGATCACCATCAGCCCGTTGTATTTGCTTTGTGGTCACCATCACCCTTTTGACTGTGATAGGACCCTTAAGTGGTCTTGCCTGATTTCTGCAAGTTTGTACCCTTTTGGGGGTTTTGCTGCAATCTTCCACCTTTTTCTGGGATTTCTACGGCCCTCCCACATCGGGATAAGTACTAGCCACTATGATCATAGAGCTGAAAACTTTGCGAATGTTGTGTTTTGAAGAAGAAACCCAGAGGAGATTTGGACAATATTGTATCCATGACTGTTCAAGAGCTCCTTGCCATTTTCTGACATTTCTGGGCACCTTTGCCATTTCTTGGCCTTTTCCGACCTCCTGTCATCGGCAGATATCTTCGGGTTCTTTTTGTCATTTCTTGACTTTCACGAGCAGTCCCAGGTAATTCCATCATTGGTTGACTTTCCCTAGGTGCTTTTGTTATTTACTGCATTCTATATCTTTTCTGTCATTTCTTGACCTTCTCGAACATTTTCGTCATTTCTTGGTTTTTTTGAGCAGTCCCGACTCCCGAGTACTTCCGTCATTTATTGACCTTCCCTGGATTCTTCTACCATCGTTTGGCATTTCTGAGTGCTTCGGTCATTTATTGACTTTCTTAAGTGTCTTCGCCATTGATTGGCATGCTTAAACATTTCCGCCATTTCTTAACTTTTTCGAGCAGTTTCGAGTATTTCCATCATCGATTGACTTCCCCGGATGCTTCTGTCACCCTTGGCGTTCCTAAGTGCTTTGGTCATTTATTGACTTCCTCAGCGTCGTCGCCATTTATTGGCATACTCGGGTATTTCTGTCCTTTGTTGACTTCTCCGAGCATCTTGTATCATTTCCCGACTTCTTGGGGCTTTTCAATCATGTCATGACTTCCATGGATATATTTGTCATTTCTTGATGATCCCAACACCTCGTCAACCGTAAACCGGACTCAAGAGAGCGTATGCCGCGTCAGAGAAGTGACGTAAGTCCCGCTCCACCGAGCCGTGTAAACAGCATGAACCTTATATAGTTTCTTCTTTTGAAAGGACTTTCTTGCAATTTCTGAACTTCGACGGCATTTTGGTGACTTCCATGAAGTTTGAACATAGCTTGAACGACTTTCTCACAAGCAGAAGCATTTGTGCAATTTCCCCTTTCAAGGTCTTTGGGTTTGGGACCTTTCTAGGGACATTTCGACAATTTCTATTCTCCAGGGGTATTTCCGTAATTTTCCCACACTCAGGTATTCGTGCAATTTTCCCTCTTGAAAATGTTTTGGTGATTTCTGTCCTTTTGAGGACATTTTTGCACTTTTAACCCTTTGGAGGGTATTTCTATAATTTTGTCCTTTCAGATGGTATTGCTGCAAATTTCCTTAATCCAGGGATATATTAGGATTTTTCTGCAATTTTCGGACAGCAGGACTGATTTGCAATTTTCTGCCCTCCGGGGGCATTTCTAGAATTTTTCCTCAAACAGGGACATTTCTGAAATTTTCCCTTAGTATGGGGGTATTTCTAATATTTTCCCAGAACACGGGGGTATTTCTGCAATTTTTCTGCCCTTTGAGGATGTTCCTTCAATTTCCTGTCCAAAAGGGACATTTCTGCAAACTTCAGTCTTTTCACTTTTGAAGGACATTTCCAAATTTTCAATCCTTTCAAGGACATTTCTGAAATTTCCAACCCTTCAAGGATATTTATGCAATTTTCTACCAGAAGACTTGACTTGTACATTGATAATACTCAAAAGAGTACTTTTTGCAAATATTGGCCTTTGCAAGTTCTTTTGTGCAAAATTTGCATGACTTGATAAATAAATCTCCATGAGAGACTTTTATATAAAATATCAAGAGTCCAGCACGAGACTTGCGTCATTCTCTTCTTTCAAGAGAACAAACCAACTACACAAGAGGAGGAGACCATTCTTGACTCCTCCCGGGCCTCCAACTAAAAGAAACTTCAAGTTCCAAAAAATCCTCCTCTTCCTATGGCATGGACCTCCTTTTATAAGAGTTGGGAGTCCCACCGGGAGCTCCCTTAGTGGGGACCGGTGGACCGCAGCCCACTGGTGGGGAGTCCCACCGGTGGGGAGTGATGAGAATCGAAATGCCGCACCAATGGAGCAAAGGACCTCTTGTTTATTTTATTTGGCCCATTAAAGGCCCACTTGATGTAATTTTCTTTTCTTTATAAATTTTAAGACTGAAACTAGTTGTTTGCTTTAAAAGGGGGTATTTTGGGTCTTTTGTCTTTTGGGTAAGTGAGAAGAGTCATGTGGGTTCCCATTCTCTTTAAATACTCATGTTCCCATATTTTGAGGGTATTAAATGCAAAAAAAAAAATGAGAGACTTGTTGGGCACTGTTGAACCCTAAAAGAAGGATATGATGAACATCTATCGAAAGGAGTTCCTGGAACTGAAAGGTGTGATGGATATCTACCAGAAAAAGTTTCTGGAGCTTGGAGGTGTGATGGATGTTCCTGAAAGGCATGAGGGATGTTCACCAGAAGAAGTCCTTGGATCTATTTACAGTGGTCCAAGTGGTTGAACACCCTTTAAAGGATGTCTTGGAGGTAAGGTAATCCATGTCTTGAAGGCAAGGAAACTCATTAATAGAAAGATATTTACATTGCACAAAGTTAATACAACTATCAAACTCTAAATTCCAATACAGAATACAATGACTTACTCTAATATCCCCAATGCCCTTGCTAATATAGATCATATGCATTCCATTGGGATTGGCTAGGCACGGACCCTGACTCATCCGACTCTGAGGGAAGCTCTCCAATAATGTGATGACCTTTTGTTTGAGACACAAAACTACGATACTCATCCCATGTCATCATGGTATCGTATCTCTGTCGAAACTGACCGAGATAATTGTCCCACACCTAGCAACCGAGACGAACTATATTCAGTTGTGTCATCTGTACATCCTCCACAGGAGCAAAAACTTGAACTGGAACTGGAACAGAAAATGCAGGAGGATACATATATGGAGATGGACCAAGGTAGCCTGCTGTGGCAGTGTACCCACTATACGGTCTGTACCCACTAGAGTAGTCTGTGCTAGTGGACTAGGGGTGATAGTTATGGCCGCCATAGGATCCAACAGACTCTTATGTACTCATCCTCTCAAAGTCTGATATCATAGTGTCATAGCTATGGGAATCCACTAGACTACCTCCTCCACGACAGCCAGGTCTAAACTTTTGCCTTCTATTGTACCGCATTGGGGCACCATGACTAGTATCTTGGGTTGCACCCCGAAAAAATTGCTCCTCAGTGAATCCCATCCCACCACCTCCTCCTCCCTGACCACTGTCACCAACTCCTGCTCCCTGACCACCGTCACCACCTCCACCTCCACCGTTACCACCACCGTCACCTCCAGCATCTAAAGAAGAACCACCTGCAAATGCAATATGATTTTAAGATAGGTTAGCACAAATACAAATACATTTGAGGTAATGTGCAATACAAAATGATGACCTACTAGTAGTCATCGAATCATGGGAGGCACTATTGGGCAATCAGGGTGAATCCAACGGAGACGGTGTGTCATCCTCTGCATTTGGATCCAAAGTCTCTGCATCGGCAATGTCAAGTGGATTTTCAACAAGGGTAGCACCTTTCTTGCCTTTCTTGGATCCCCAACCAGAAAACCAACTCTTCTTTTTTTGTACTGGGGGAGGAGGTGGCTCTCGTATAACAACTCCTTTAATTGGCGGGACTCTGTTGCACCAGTTTTTTTTCGGCGGGATTCTTGAGCTATTTGCTTCCCTTTTGCCAATTGAGATGATGTGGGAGCCCTCGTAGATTGTGAGGGAGGGGCATCCTAGGTAGATGACCCTCTCTTTCTAGATTGTGTGCGGGGGAGGCCTTCCATTAACCTCTCAAAATGATCATCATCATCATCACCATATCCTCCACCTGCAATAGCCCCCAACATGATACATTAGCACAAATGCAATTGATAAAATATGTAAGATGAAAGAAAGAAATTACTCTCCCACCTATAGTACGCTCAACATGCTCTAGTTCTATATCCCCAAGAAGATCCACCTCAGCCTCTGGTTCCATCTCATAACGAGGGGAGTATGGCTGTCCCACATTCCCACGATCTCCCTCCTCCTCTGTTATTGCTTCTGCTACTGCCCTTGCCAGGAAAGTGTTAGGGCGAGGTGGATCTTCAAGATCATCTGCCTCCTCATCTAACTCATACTCCCCCCGCTCTGTTGTGGCTCGTGCAACCCATGCAACCATTGGGTCTTCTTCATCTCGTAGGAACCCAATGTCAACAGGATCCCACTCTACGTCCCCACGTTGCTTTGGATCTTCTGTTAGATGTTTGACCCTCAACCTCATATTGTAGTGGACGTACACCAATTGGTCCAAGTGCCTATATGACAATCGATTCCGCACTTTGGTGTGTATCAATGCAAACGTACTCCAATTCCTCTCACATCTACTAGATGAGGAAGTTTGCGATAAGATCTTCACTGCAACTTTTCTCAATGTTGGCGCAGTATGTCCAAAGTTGAACCACCAATCAGCTGCAACCAAATTCAATTAAGTCAATCAGTCCTCAACCATCAAGTTGCAATAACAAAAAATGAAAGGGGAAGCATATTACCGCCCTCTACACGCTCTCGACCAGCAATGGCAGATGGCTCAGCAAAGCCCCCAATAACCTCCCGAAAGCTCTTCATCTACATTTATTACATTGATCATCATACATATGAAATTCAAGTATTTGTTTGGATGGAAGTTGATAATCCTATACTTGCCTCATCAATGGCATCTGCCGCTTGCACAGGACTTCTTGACAATCTTTCAACAACCCTTGTAAAAGCAGCCGTCAATTCATCCTCATATGCCAGCTCGTGTGTGTAATGGTATGCAGGGTGGAGATAATATGCTGCAATTGACGTATAAAATATCAATGGTTGTAAAATACATTAATACTTAGTGCATTACAAACATATGAACAATTTTCTTACCCGTCATATGTAGATCTCTACTCATCTGCCGGTCCCATCTATCCTCAACAACATCCAGGACCAAGTTTGCATATCGAGGTGAGACATCACGGATCTTCTTCTTTGCAGCTTTAAGCTTTGCGTACACCAATCCAATAGAAGGTTTCCTATCCCCATCAACCACCCTTAATACCTCATATAGAGGTTCAATGATCTGAACCAGCTTGAACACCCGATCCCAAAAATTTGAGCTGTTGACGATGCCTTCCACCTCTTTTCCATCCGCTGTTCCAGCAAAATTGCTTTGCAACCATTTATCACCCCTGAACATGCGTTTCAATCCATCCTTGTGCTTCAATAGGCTTTGTAATGCCACAAAATTTGTTGCAAAGCGGGTGACAGCCGGCCTCAACATCTCTCCACCAGTGGACTCTCTCATCCACACCAACACAACATGATGATTGTAGATGAAGCGTGTAATCTTCTGCCCTGCATCCACCACCATTTTCACGGGTTGTAGTGTCCTAATCTCTTTCAGCATTAAATCAACACAGTGGACAGTATATGGGGTCCAGTAAAGATGAGGATAAATCTTCATTAACTCCTCCCCTGCTTTTTTGTAGGTAGATCCATTATCCATCACCACCTGCACAATGTATTGCTCACCAATCTCCTCAACAACCTCCCGCATCAAACTCAAAATGTATTCATAGTTGTGTACTCTATCGGATGCGTCAACAGATTTGTGATAGAAGACTTGTCTATCACAATACACGAGGAAGTTGATCAGGCTGCTCCTGGTGATGCCCGACCAACCATCACACATCAATGTGACACCATACTTCTCCCATTTCTTCTTAAAACTGTCAATATAAGACTTGATCTCATTAACTTCATCCTGAAGATATTTCCCAGCCAAGTCCCTAGTTGTAAGAGGCTGCACATGTAGCCCTCCACGTTGAACCTCCTGTATTGCAATTTTGTAATAAGGACTGTTTGCTGCATTGAATGGTAACCCTGTATGGTGCCACCACTTTGCAATTGCTCGACCGACCTTGTATTTCGGCCCCTGCTGGTTGTATGCATCCTCAATCCTAGTCTGCTTGCCATGCTCCCTAGGATACACATAAGGGTCCACGTCCTCTATTTGCACACCTGTGGGTCTCTTGCTATGCCTTCCTTGTTCTGGTAGTTGTGTTTGTGTGGGAGGGGGCCGAGTGAAATAATCACCCACATTTGAAAATCGACGGGATTGAGTTCCGCTGGCGCCCCCTACCGCTGAGCCACTGCCACTGCCAACCTCATACTGAGCTCCCTGAAAACTTACTCTGTGGGCTACCCTTTGTTCACCTTCCCATGCCTCGGCCTTGCTCTGTGCTCTGGCTCGCCTTTCCTGCACAACAGGATCAAGCACATATTCTGCATACATTTCTACTTCATCCTCAATGTCTTCATCTCGTTCCCCTCCTGATATGATCCTCTCTTATATCTCCTTATCCGCCCTCTTTCTTGCTATCTCTGCTCGAACATGTTTAAGGAGTTCAATCATAACTTCACTTGGCACCATTTTACAACCCTGCAGGTCATGGTAGCCTGCTAGTCGACCACCTGCAAGGTGCTTCTTCAAACAGGAGACGCCACCTCCTTGTCCCATAAAGCTACAATAATTGCACTTAAAGTTGTGTCTACTGCCCAACATGACGCCATACTGCCACCCAATATCATCAGAGCCCTTCTTCGGTACCATCTAGAGGGATAAATAAAAATTAAATATATTAACAGTAAATTAAGTAAAATTTCAGAATTTTAACACTAAAAGAAAGTGTTGTTATATGATAAATTTTTTCATAGACATGAATCACATGATCATACAAATACATTCACACCTCCATAGGCATTTTCTGTAAATTCAAGTTTTATTTATTTTTTTAATTTTAAAATAATTATTAATTATGCGGGAACATAAATTAATTATAGCTCAACTTCTTATGGAATCAAGTTCTAACCATGATATAGAACTTATACAACACCTTCCTATCAATTTTTGGTAGTTCAAATTTTTTTTAAGATTTTTTAAATTTTTATTCAGAAATTCATAAATTAGGAAAAATCTTCAAATCTACATGAAAAACTTGTAGATCTTGATGAGAAATGGTTCCAAGTGTACACCAATCACTTGCAACATCATTTCCCAACAAGATCTAAGCCATACACCAAGAAAAAAATAGAAAAAATGAAGGAATATGGTGGTTACCTTCAAACCCCTGTAGAAACTCCAAAAAAACTTGAAGAACAAGGCTTGAATGCCTTCAAATCCACCTCCAAATGGATGCAAACTCACGTAGGAAGCCTCCACTTGTGGACTGGCATGCAGATCTAGGGTTTTTTCTTGGAAAAAATTGAAAACGGGGGGGGAGAAAGGGGAGTTCGGCCTGCTGCACTGCGAATCGGGACTGTATAGTCCCTTTCGCAGCGCATCGACCGAATCGAACCCGATGCGCCAAAATCGGATCGGATCGTGGTGCATCGGGTTCGATTTGCCTGACTAACAGGATCCGGACGCATCGACCCGAATCGCGCATCAGGTTTCTTGTGATCCGATGCGATTCGCCTGAATCGGGCCAATTCGCTCCGATGCGCCAAACCCTGAGTGAGAAGAGCCATGTGGGTTCGCATTCTCTTTAAATACCCATGTTCCCATCTTTTGAGGGTATTGAATACAAAAAAAAAAGACTTGTTGGACACGTAGCCTCCCCTTCGTCTTCCTTCTCCCCCCCTTTCCGGTGGATTCCGGCTTCCCCTCTTCCTCTCTCTCTGCCCTTCTCACTCCCCCCTCCCTGTTCCCCATCAAGGAGTCCCACCGGCCTCACCCCGCCGGTGCGGCGGTCCACCGGTGGGCTTCCCACCGGGACACGTCCCCACCAAGGAGATGGCTTTTTGTGGGATTTTTAGAATTCAGGAATTTTGGATTGTTGGGGCTGTTTGGGACCTTATTTTTACCCTTATCATATGGCCATGGTTTTATATCATTTTTTACCATGATTGGCAAATTTGTCCATATATAATTTCTTTATCACCAAAACATTCGCAAAAATTTGGTGAATATTTTTTGTGTCAACACTGTCCCAGCCCCTACACCTGCAGCGCCACCCCCTACACCCCCTCCCCATCCTCACATTCTCATAATCCCATATCGGAAGCGTAGAATAGGTTGGTGGAGTTAGCTTCTATAAAATGGCCTCCACAACCCACTCTTAAAGCGCAATTTCTCAGCCTTTTGGCTGTTGATTTGAGCTCATAATTGAGCTCGTTTAGTTAACAAGCCGATTTCAAGCTCGAGTAAAAAAAATTCCTTGTTTACTTGTTGCAAAAAATATGAATAATTTTAACCGTTTTGAGTATAAAACTCAAGCTCGGATCAAGCTCGCTCAAGTTCAAGCTCATTTGTGTAAACGAGTAGTTCATCAAGTCGAGTTCGAGTAGCTTAAAAATAAATCGAGTCGAGTTCAAGTAGAGGGTTTAAGTACCTGACAAGTATCGAGCTGAGTTCGAGCTCGCCAAAAATTGAACGAGCCGAGTTCAAACAGAGTGCTACTCGGCTCGGCTCGGATTATTTACACCCCCGAATCATAGTCGGTTTTGAGGGAAGAATCAGATTTCCCAATCATGCCTTAGCGGTTCATGAGTTCAAAACAGTTGATAGACTGATACAATAGCCGACTACGCATCCAACTTTAAGTCACAAATATATGACAACATTTTTCATGCTCTAAATTTCTTACAACCCACAAAAATGCTGCATGAATTTCATTCTGGAACATTTTCTGCTAAGAACTACCTGTCTGAGAAAACATGCACAGGAAAAGGAAAGGAGAATGGGTATGTCAACTCTAGATGTGCAATCTACAAATCTCTAGCATTTCTGCAGCCAAATGTAATTACCGTAAGAACTATGCGAAACCAGTTTCTCCACAAGTTTAATTATATAAACAAAGCTGATATAACTGTATCATGGAATGCAAAATCAGCCAATCCAAATAGGAGTATCCCCCCGGATCATTGAAATTCCGGTCGAATCGGTCCAGATCAGCCTGGATTGGCAGATCCAGCCGATTTTGCCACACAAATTTTATATATATATAATGTCATATATATATATATATATACACACATTGACTATATATATTATTATTATATTTACATTAATATATGATTGTATGTACATTAACACATATATATGTATAAAGTGTTCATTAATACGATATAAACTATAAAGATATAATATTAACTATGGTTGTACATTTAAAAGATATGTATGTGCTTACATATATATTGTATACATATATGAATGTGTAAATTTATCTATATATGATTACATATATCATAAACACCAATGAGGTTTGTCCCTCCGGGGGCACTGCCCCCCTTGAAACCCCCACAAGTGGCAATGCCCCCTTGATCCCTATGACCTAACAACGCAAGTCGATTCGCGTGTGCATACCCACACAATGGAGAGTTCAGGGCCTCAATACATATATGTATACAATACAATATATTTGTAAGCACATACAAATCTCTTAAATGTACAACCGTAACTAATATTATATCTTTATAGTATATATGTCATATTAAGAACACTTTATACATATATATGTGTGTTAATGTACATACAATTATATATTAATGTAAATATAAGACAAGGTTTCATATATCATAAACATCTATGTATGATTACATATATCACAAATATATGTGTGTGTAAATAGTAAAGACATATTTTTCCTGAATTTTTCATGATTTAAAAAACATTTTTTAATCTGGCCGATCCAGGATCGGCTAGACTTAGGGCAGATCGGCCGGATCGGCGGATCTGATCCGGATTGGGATCGGGATCAGCCCAGACCGATCCCTGGGCCAATCCTATACTTTTTTCCATGAACTATATGGCAAAAGGTAGATCAGACGACATTTTGTAGTTACCATATCCATTTTGAATTGCTAGTTATAAAAATAAAATGCTAAAATAAATATCTCACTCCATGTAAAGACTAACCTGTGCCTAGTATAGGATCCAACAGCAATACATGCCTGTCTGAGATGTCTTTTGGAAGATTATGATAGATAAGCTGCATGGTAAAAAATGTTAAAACAAATACAAGGGGAAAGAAAGAAAAATACATGTTGGACGGACCTGCTGACCGTTGTCTCCTTCTCTGTGGATAAGAATCTTCCCAATCTTTATCCCTTTACAGCAAGCTCGGAGAGCATTCTCCATGCTTTCACCACTGACATCAGTTAGACCATGGATGTCTATTAGAAATTTAGAATTTAAGGCCTTTGTAAGCAGGGAAATAACAAGTACAGCTAATAGAACTACACCTCACAGCCACTTCAATGAAATTATGAAAAGATAAACAGAAACTGAAAAGTAAAAAACAAAATGCAAGCTTATTTTGCATATGAACCATTCTTACAGCAAAAAATGCAAATTTTCCATCCTTGGTGAAATATTATCAACATTATTATTGCGAAATTTTGAGACATTGCAAATATGTCATCGATGTTATGCAGTGTTACCATACATGCATCCAAGGAAAAAGGAATCATATCAGCCCAGGAATCACTCTGGGCCGAGTCCAATCCGATTGCCAGTTTTTTTTCTTTGGGAAAAGTTGTTAAAAAATCATTCAAAAATCAAAAAGTCAAGGAAAATGGAAAAAAAGGGAAATAAGAGGCAATGAAAGAACTCGGCTGAATTTTCCAGATTCCCCCCCCCCCCCCGGCTTTTTCCCACTTTTAAGGCCCCCTTCCTTCCCCCCTTGTTAGCATTTATTTCCAATGTGGGAAGGGGAAGGGGAGGGAGTAAAGTGGGAAGGGGGACGCACCCCCCCCCATCAATGCATCAGAAGGGGGGAAAGGGGGAAGAGGACAGTGCATGAGACAGTAAAAGGGTAAAAGGAGGGTGGCTGCGCAGATGGGTCTGTGGGAGAGGGGGGGTTAAAAAATATTTTAAATTTGATTGCTGGCTCAGATCAGCTAGGTTGGCCCATTTGCTAGCCAATCATGGCCGATCTAGGCTGATCCAACCCAATTCCGTCACTCGGCCCAGAATTTGGTCGATCCGGGAGGCTACACCCTAGAATCTAAAAGATCTGATATGGAATTTGTTGATCCTGATTCGAATCAGACGAATCCGCAATCTATGCATCTGTAAGGCCCTCTAATTTCCGTCGCATTATTTGCATTTATGTGTGTATGTTTGTATTTGTGTATGTATGTACATATTTACGTACGTATTAATTAGTATAATTACGTGTACATGTGTTTATATTAAACATAAATAATGTATGTATTGCATGATGATAGTATGGATACAATACCCTATACATATTGCATGTATATATGCCCGGTATGCATGGTTTTCTGCATAACTTAGGGTTCTGGCCGAAGGTCACCTTGGCGTCAACCCTAGGCCGTTTATCAGGTGTCAGCGTCCAGACCTGGACGCCAACACTCATCCCGGCGTCCAGCGATATGGACGCCAACTTCTCTGACCTACATGCGTTGCAGAGCCAGAAAATCCGGGAGCAAGGTATGGCCACCCATTGGGGGATGTCCCCCAACGGCTCTGAGGGTGTCCCATCACCCTAGTGAGTGGGAGAGAGACCCTCCTAAATCCTGAACCCGAATTGGACTCTCCCACTCTTCCCTTCACCCTTGCAAGACGAGAAAGGAGAAAGAAAAACCCTAGGAGCAAGTCTGAGAGAAAACCCATTTTGCCACTGTTGACACGGGAAAAATATCAAGAATCATTCATTTGATTTTGAATGCTCAGGTCATTTCGTTTTATCTGGTTCATGTATTCATTTCATTTGGGTATTCATTTATTTCACGTGCTTTGATTCGTGTATCATGATTTGCGGGGCGTGCCAGTCTGTTTAACAGACAGAGGAGAATCCGCGCAATGCGGAGGAGAAATATTGGGTGTCCATGAAATGGACGGAGGTATCCGTGTGACGGATGACTGGGTTGTCCATGAAATGGACGGGGATGCCCGTGTGACGGGCGACTAGGGTGCGCCGTTTTTTAATCTGAACTTCTTGAGTCCCGTATCTATACTCATCAGATGATTAGGGTAACATGTGCTGGACTCTGTCTCCATCGATCAGAATCGACGTTACATTTACATCGAGTTAAGACTCTTGGCATTATTTAATACCAGTTTTAACCCGAATACCATTCATAGC
>CM024755.1:88565684-88626062 GCA_014218235.1 Colocasia esculenta
GAACCATCTCCGTCTCTGACAAGGACGGCCTCTTCTTCAGAATCTCTAGCTACATCCCTGGCGTCTCGAGCTTGGGAAGATCTTTCTTTGCCAAGCTCGCGCTCCAGTCGAGCAATATTCTCGCCTCTCGTGGCCATCCTCAACTCCCGTGTCTTCCGACGTTTGCGCACATCAGCAGCTCGGGAGTCATTTTCATCGATGTCATCAGATAGCGAACAGGTGTCGCTCTCCAAAGTTTGAAGCCGTTGGCCGTAAGAGGCCTGAATCGCATTGGCATGGAGGTTATGCACCCTGCCCCAAGTATCCTCGACAAGCCCATCCAGCGATCGCGGTGGATACCAATATTAAAAGCCCTGATGGTGTATTTCGCCAAAATCCCCCTGATAACTTCTACTGATGGAGGGTTTGCTGAGGTCACCAGTGTCTGGACTTTAGCAGTAAGGCAATTCCAGATGCCGCTATCTTCATCATCAGAACTCAAATCTGGCCGATCTCCAGTAGGCCAGGTTATGTTGTGCTCGGGTGGAGCACAATCTCCAATGCTGGGAATTTGCAAATTCTGCCAAGATATCAACATGCATTCCATAAAGACAAATCAAGAAGAAATCCAACAAAGCTTTGAACCCTCATCACACCTTACCTGGCGAGGGGATCCTCTCCCTAATCGCCACCTCAGGATCTGGTGGCTCAACAAAATCCGGCTCCTCTGAAGAAAATCTTTCGGATCTGGAGGGATGGTCAACCGGATGAAACCAAATCTCTGGGTGGCAAAACTGGTGGATTAGCATTAGGATCCATGGCGGCATCTGCCTCCTGATATCCTCCGCCATAGCCCCCTACTCCATCCACTTGGAAGGCAGAATGGGCTCGCTCGGCCAAGTATGCATTTCCGGCATTACTCCAAGGCGAAAAGAAGGGATCGGTAGCTAGTGTGGGATACATGTCTATTGTACCCGACATGAAAAGCTGCTCGAAGAGTTCTTGTCCTTGTAAAAAAAATAGTCAGGACAAACGAAGATATGAATACTGAAAAAATGATAAAAAAAAAAGGGGAAATGCACAGTGGTTCGAGAAGGAATATTCACCAAGAGGACCTCTGCTGTAGCCGTGGACTCCTCGACAGGTACAGGAATATAAACCTCCGTCGGCGCAGAAGAATACTGCCCCGACGAAACTCCCAGTTCAGAAAATGTGAACTCTGGGTTATACCCACCTGCTGTGGCGGCTCCGGAAAGCTCAAAATGAGATGGCATCTCATAATGAGCATTCTCCGGAAAAAGATCGACGGCAGCCTGTGAAGTACTACTCCGTACTCCTCCTCACGGATAGAGGGAGACCCCTCCGATAAAAAGCCTTCCTCATCCGAAAGGGCAGGGGTCCTTTCCTCTTCGTTCATTTCATCCTCTGAGATAAAAAAAAAAGAAAAGAGAAAGAAAAAAATGATGAACTAAAAGAGCTATGTATGATAATGATGAGAGAAGAAAAAAGGGAAAGACATACCACTCAAGTAGGTCTCTTCCACCGCTTTACCCTTGTCAATCTGCCTCCTGGGGAAGGAAGGGAGCGAACCTCATCATTCCTTCCACCTCCAATACTGGAGCTGGAATATCTGAAGGTAAAAAAAACAGTAAGAATATATTGAGAAAAGAGGAAGGAGAATCAGAAAAGAAATGCCTGCAAAAAAAAGGGATGAAATATAAAAAATGGTGAACTCAAGCAGGCTGAGAAGTACCTGTTAAGCCAAGTGGAGGACCTGGTACCAGCCACTGAAATTTAGCCTTGCAGATCTTTCCCACTCTCTGCATAAGGCTTCGGACATCATAAAGTGTCCTGGCATTTTCTAGATTAGACAAAAACTCCAGAGGCCCAGCATGGCCGATGGCGATTATAAGGTGCTTCTCCCAGCGCACCCAGCCCGGATCGTTGATACACTCGGGCGGAAGCTTGGTCGACAAGGCAACATTGGCAGAATGCCCAAGATCAAGTAATAGGTGGCTCCACCAATCATACTCGGAAGATCACCATGAATGTCTGTGGCCTTCCTGTCAAAAGCTCAATGGGATCCAAAGGCAGCATCTCCCCATAATAATATTGTTTACCAGAATCAGGCTTCCCTTTCTGGACGTCTTGGAATTATAGCGCTTGAGATACGAGCGCATTATCCTTTGAAGTGGGCTTTGAGGAATTCCAAGTTCATCAAGACCAAAGGGAGACCCTTTTCCTTAAACGAGTCTCTTCAAATTGCTTCAATTTCCTGGGGGCAAGCCGGAAATCTTGCTTCTGTCAAACCACCATCGGGCGTAGAAAAGATCTATACGCCCAGTTGCCTCAAGGGCCGGGAGAATACATGCCGAATTCACCTCTTCCCGGCAAAAATAGTTCCACCAACTCGCCGCATTCATGTGAAGACAATGATCACGGTGTAGGCGAACTTCCAATGGAAATTCTGCATTTGGCGGAACTGATTGGTCATATCCAAAGTTCCTGGCAAATCTTGAAGGATAATAAGGCTCCAATATAGGCTGGATCCTCGGCGACATACCAGTACACTTGGCCGGATGCAAAGTAACCAGTCTTTATACAAGAACACACCAGAACCCCCACTATGAGGCAGATGGTAGGTGATCTCGCCAGATGTGCGGACACTATAAGGTCGGATTCCCCGGGATATAGCACCAAATTGGAGGAGAAATTGCTCGCCGTTTGGAAGAAAGGACAAACTATGGCGAGCTCCTGTCAGCTGAGATATTAAATCTTCACAGGGTCTATTTCTAAATAGTAAAATTAAAGGAGCCATCGGCCGGGGCAAATCAACAGTTTGACAAAGCCCAGGCAGCAGAAGGCCTGCCCAGGCGCTCAAGTAATGAGTAGGGAGTAATGTTTTCCTATCCCGGGGATTCAGATGTGAACTTAATGAGCCCAACCCATGAAAGATATTGGCAAGGGCAGCAGGGGCTATGGCGAGCTTCATACCTTCCGCCAAAAGACAGGCGGGATAAATCAAACCCGGCCGGATTTGCTCCTCCTCACCATGAGGAACAACAAAGGAAGATAGCCAATACACTAGATACGCAGCCAAATAGGTGCGATCTGGTAACCGGCGAGGATTCCACCCTTTATTCTCAGGGGCAAAGATGAATCTCCCATGATGGGGCTTCCCTACACTGAGCTGGTTATACTCCTCCAGGCGGCGGCCTTCCGTTGCAAAGTTGTCAAAAAAGCAAAATGGCCCGTTATAGAAATAACGAAGCCAAGCATTCTGACTTACTCTGGGGTTCGCCACAGTGGACTCCGGATCCTCCGTCCTCTCAACTAGGACCAAGTCTCTCCATACCTTTGTCAGAAAGCGGAGGCTGTATGGAAGAATATATTCACCAGCGCCATTACTGCGATAGGTGTGCAAATCATCCAGAACAATTTCTTCATAAAAATACCCAGATATTGGCAACCCGGAGATCCGGTGGAAGCTCCATAAATCAATGGAAGTTTCCCTTCAGCCGTCCCAAAGGTGTTCCATCGGGGATTGAATCTCTCCACTAATGCCTGAAGAAGCCCAGTATGGCATGGGTATTATACAACGCCGTCCCAACGGCCTCATAAATACCCGCTGAGTTCAAGATCTCCCCGTAATGGTGGAGGACCCCCATCAACCATTCAGTGGCACCAAAGTGAAAAATGTGAGAAGATAAAACTGACCAGTTCCCATACCAACTGGGACTAGTCAGATCGACAATTCGGTTCAGTAAGCACCGATTGTCATAATCTCCAGACACATACCTGGTGTTACAAGGCAGTAATTGTAGGCCATTAGTCTCCGGCTCGCTTGGTGACGATTCATCAAGCTCCAAACTGCTGGAGAAATTTTCCTTGACCGGGTATAACTCCAGATCATGACTAAATGAACCCAGATCAACAGCCCGGGGGAGTCGGTGCTGAACAGCAACCCCAAAGGGAAGCTGGGATATGAAAAGGCGCAGGTACCGAGAAGACTATCCCGGGACTTTAAAATGGCCGATTCTAAATACCGCCTTTCTACACTCAGAAAAGATCACCTGCGGTCATGTGTGAAGGGATAAAATTCTGAATAAAGGTGATAGCTCTGGATCTGATGGGAGATACTCCGGGTAGTCCTCCTCCCGCGAGTAATAATAAACTCCATTCCGGCGGCTAATGCGGGACACATCCACCCCCCGCCGTTGATGGCAAGGCCGCTGGAGTTTACTTCTGCTACAATATCATTTCCGCTATCCAAGTTGCGGCTTGAAGTACGAGGTGCTCCAAATCTCGGCATCACATCATCAAGAAGGATCTTTGTCCCGAGTCCGCTGGGCGTAGTCACCACGGCTCAAATATCCTCCTCCCCGAGGCATTTTGAAAATCTGAAAAAAGATACATGAAAGGGGAAGAGAAAATGAGAACAGAGAATTGAAGAATCAGAAATCAACAAAGGAAGGACAGTCCAAGATACAAGACAGACTGTTGTGCTATGGGACATATGTCATCTCTTTCCCCCCAAAGGAAGAGGAGGAAGAATAAAGGCATTAACCTGGCAACAGAACAAAGTCGGAAATTGGCTAGCCCGGGATATGAAGAAGATTGCTATATGAGGTTCGCACGGGCTACGTGCCGTCACTCCAACTCCGACACGTACCCCGTGGGGGGCATTTGTTGGAACAAAAAAAAAGGGGCAAATATGAATGTCATGGATGTGTTGGATGCTTGTTAAGGGAAGTATCAATACTCCCTTATATAGTGGTCCGACAAGTTAAGTAGGTGACATTCACCTGTGGGCAACTACTCAGTTAGCTAGCCTGTGAAAGAAGATGGCTACTTAACCGGGAGTTGGCAACTACCGGTAAAATGTTGACCCATCTAACGGTTAAAATCCCACCTAACCGGTTTAACGGCTTGATTAAGAGGTCAAAGCAGTTATGATTAGGGTGACCCCAAGGTTACTTAAAGTCATAACTTGATCCGAGCATTCAAGCTCTCAAGTATTGTCAAGCACCCCAAGCAAGTGGGAGATGCCGAGGAGAATAAATCTCCGGATAAAAATACGGCACGGAAGAATTCCGGCATTACAAGGTCTACAAGACCAAGATAAGTACAAGAACAAGTCCGCCACGAAGGCTCCAAACTTGCAATTGATTCTCCGTCCGGAACGGCAGAACTTCCGACAAATGTACGGAATGGCACGACGGAATGGCACGGGCTTCTCCAAAGGACAAGACCCCTTCAAATGAAGGGGAGGGTGGTCTATTTATAGATTTTTAAGCCCCTCCCCTAAACCGATGTGAATACCATCGGTTAGGGGTTTTTTCCCCTTAACCGATGGTACTTCCATCGGTTAGAGGGGAATCCCCCTCTAACCGATGGAAGCTCCATCGGTTTAGGGGAATCTCCCCTAAACCGATGGATGTTCCATCGGTTAGGGGGATTCCCCCCTAACCGATGGAACCCCATCGGTTAGGGGAGTTCTCCCTCTAACCGATGGAGGTTCCATCGGTTAGGGGGATTCCCCCCTAACCGATGGAACCCCCATCGGTTAAGGGGTCCCCCCCTTTCAAAAAAAAAGAAAACAGAAAAAATAAAGAAAACAGAAAAAGACAGAAAAACAGAAAAAAAAATATATAGGAAACAGAAAATAAAAAAAAAAAGGGAAAAGCCCTAACCGATGGAACCCCCATCGGTTAGAGGGTCTTTAACCCTCTAACCGATGGGAGTCTCATCGGTTAGAGAGTTTTTTTCTCTAACCGATGAGAGTCTCATCGGTTAGCTTTAACCGATGAGAGTCTCATCGGTTAGACTCTAACCGATGGAACTCTCATCGGTTTAAACCCCCCCACCCATGCGATGTAAGGGGGGGGCCTTCCCCTATAAAAGGCACCCCCATCCCCCATGAAGAAGCTCTCGCTCGGACCCCCCCCGCTCGGCTGCTCTCCGACTCCTCTCGGCTCCCGGCTTCTATTCTCCCGGATCCCCCATTCTCCATGTAAAAGCCCCCTGGCTCTTTAGCCCTCCTCTTTCTTGAAGGAAATAGAAATTTCCAAATCCATTTTCAATCTCGTTTCTTTGTGAGCCAAGGTACGGCATCGGCAAACTTCATCGGCTAAAGTCCAGTCCGCAATAGCGGCACTGGCCCTCACGGGCTTAGGTTCTAAATACCGTCCGTTTCGGACATATGGTATTTTAGATACCTTTGTTATTTATGCCACCTCCCATCGAGTTTTAAACTCTCCGGGATGGTGTGTTTGTGCTATATGCATATGTTTCTTAGAGGAGACTCTGCCCAAGTGGAGATTCTGCTCGAGAACGTATTCATATATTCACGATTCGTATTTTTATATATGTTTCCTAGGGGAAACTCTGCCCAAGTGGAGATTCCGCCTAAGAACATATCTATAAAGTTCAAATCTGTGTGTATATTTATATGTTTCTTAGAGGAGATTCTACCCAAGTGGAGATTCTGCCCGAGAACATGTTTGTATATTCACAAATTTGTATTTTTATATGCATGTTTCCTAGAGGAAACTCTGCCCAAGTGGAGATTCCGTCTAAGAACATATTTATAAAACTCAAATTTGTGCCTATACACATATGTTTCTTGGAAGGAACCCTGCCTATGTCAGAGTTTTCCCTCTAAAAATGTATCAATATAATCACAAACTTTGTATTCCTATACTGTGTTTCCAAGAGGAAACTCTGCCCAAATGGAGTCTCCGACTATGGACGTGTTTATATAATCATAAAATTCGCAATTATATGCGTATACCTCTCAAAAGGGATTCTGCATATGCGGAAGGTACCTTTTACCGGACACTCCACTCAAAAGGGAATACCGGTGAGAAAATATGCATAAACTGCAAATTTGTGTTTATATACACATACTTTCTTAAGGGCAAAATCCCTCCCGACAAAGGTTCTTTGGGGACACATGGATATAAGTACATGTTTATATGCATATATCTCCGTGAGGGCATTCCGCATAAGCGGAAACTCTACCAAAATAAATTTATGAAAATTGTGATAATATACACACATCCAAAGAAAAAGAGGACGGGACCCGAACTGTGACAGGACCCGAACTGTGACAGGACCCGAACTGTGACAGGACCCGAACTGTGATGGGACCCGAACTGTGCTCAGTTACTCCAAAGAGCAGCATGATGCATACTCACAAGAACTGTGTTCATATGGACAATTTCTAGAAAGGAACTTCAAATTGACAAAAACGTCCATGGAGATATGTGCATACGTTCTCCAAAAATCATACTCATACAAGTAAAGAAAAATGAATGATGAATAAATGAAACGATGAACGAGGAGAAAAGAAATTCTGCCTCAATTCAGACTTCATTTAAAAGAAGGATGTTATAAACGAATTAATGTAGCAACTCTTCTAATACAGAAGTGCTACTTTGAATCACAACTTCCCCCAAGTTCAGAATCAAATGCACGGGTATATGCCTGTCTGCAATAATAATCTTCAGGTTTTCCAAAATAAAACCTTCAAACAACATCTTTCTCAAAAAAAAAAAAGGAGAGGAGGGAGACCCCAAATGGGTTCACGGAAATATACCCGTTCCCTTCTTAAAAGTCATATTTCGGACTCCACAAAGGTAGTCTTTTCAAAATGAAACACTCAAAGCAAAAGTATTTCAAAAAAAATAACCAAAAGAAAAATGATACATCATGACCAGGATTTTCTAAAAAAAATGTGTATTCTCTCATCCCTTTTTGCTATGAATGGTATTCGAGTTAAAACTGGTGTTAAATAACACCAAGAGTCTTAACTTGATGTAAATGTAACATTGACTCCGGTCGATGGAGACAGAGGTCCAGCACATGCTACCTCAATCACCTGATGAGTATAGATACGGGACTCAAGGAGTTCAGATAAAAAACGGCGCACCCTAGTCGCCCGTCACACGGGCATCCCCGTCCATTTCATGGACAACCCTAGTCGCCCGTCACACGGGCATCCCCGTCCGTTCCACGGACATCATACCCGTCCGTTCCACGGACATCATACCCGTCCGTTCCATGGACACCCAAAATACCTTCTCTCGCATTGCGCGGACTCTTTCTCTGTCTGTTAGACACTGGCACGCCCCGCAAATCACAATACACAAATCAAAGCATGTGAATAAATGACACCCAATGAAATGAATACATGAACCAGATAAAATCAAATGAGAAATCCAAAATCAAATGATATGTCAAAGTGATATCAATCCCGTTGTCAACATGCCCCACATACGGTGATACGGGCAAATTAAGCTGATTGTTTGCTGACATCTGCCGGCTTCTTTGGTGTTGGCAGTGATATTAATTGGTTGTCGAGGCAGAGATCAAAGAGCCTCTTTAATATGCTTCTTGTTTTTTGAAAAATAAGGAGTCTTCATGCGCCCCATCAATGATGGCAGTGGAGCTTTAGCTTCTGATTTCTTCTTTGGGGCAGGAGAGATTGTTGCCCCCTTTGCTTCATCATCAGTGAGGAGTCAATGATGTTGACTTCTTTTGCTAACTTATTGCGCTCTTTGGGGAGCTTGCCTTTATGAGATGTATGTGTCATTTGCTCGGCTAGAAACATCTCAATGTCTGCCACTATGGAATTTAATTGATCGAAGCTCTTGATATTTGCTCCCAAGAGTTTCTCCTTGATTGTTGATATGAGGCCTTCTTTGGCAGATAGGGATTGTATCTTCTTGAACAGGAGGGTTATTGCATTTCATGCTAAACTTTCTCTACCCCTTGATGAAGTGGATTGCCGACTCCCCTTTCTGTTGTTTGAGGGAACATAATTTGGCGAGAGAGATACCTTCCCTTTAGCCGTTTGGAGATGGTCTAGAAATTTCTTTTGCAGATCTGCCCAATCAGCAACTGAGTCAGGCTTGAGTTCTGAATACCTTTGAAATGCAACTTCAATCAAGGAAGTTGCAAAATATCTGAGGAGATAAGATTTGCCGATGGCAAGCTTGCCCAAGGCAATAACATAATGTGCCATATATTCCAGTGGTGACCCATGTCCATTAAACTTTGATAGTTTTGGGACTTTAGGGCATGTTTCTGGCAGCTTCGTGAATTGATGATATACTTGAATTGTTTCTGTTTGAGGAGGCATAATACTAGACGAGTCAATGATATCCTGACTTGTAGTTTGAGGAAGAAGACCAGTTGTAGAAACTGCCGGACGATTTGCCGGGGCAGACCCATCTGGATGCTAAATTTGTTGATTTTCAGTAGAGACTGGCTCTGTAGAATGCTGGAGGCTTGAAGTTGCCAATTGCCTCATTTCATTTAGAAGCGCAACCACTTGAGATTGACATTGCTGCATCACTTGGCATTTGTCATCACCTGACATTACTTGGAAATTTTCCTTTGCAGGCAAATCAATGACGGCGTTGATATTTGAAGTGGGAGGCCCATCTTCTTTGATTTGAACATTTGTCTCTTTGAAGAAGGGGATTTGAATTCCTTCACGTTGAAAGCCAACACGAGGGAGAGCTTGACTAGATGTTCCGGCTTGTCTGTCGGGCTGGCGGTTTCTTGTGACAAATTGCTTGATGGCCTCAGTAGGAATATTTGGATTGGCTTCTGTGATTTGTTCCGCCATTTCGCCAGAGTCATTCCCAGAGGCATATTATGAGGAGATTATAAGCTTGGGTTTTTCCTCAGCTGCCCAAGTAACACGTCGTCTTATTGACGGACGAGTATTGGCATTAGGAATTGCCCCCAGCCTATCAAATATTGAGATTCACCGTATACGATCAGGGATCGATATGCGAGATTTGAATTGTTAAGTTGAAATTTCTTTGACTACCCGGATATTTCTCAGGCCTTGAGGAGTATAGCTTGATTTCCCTTTTTCTCCTTTTTTTTTTTTGTCGATGATGGTACTTGAGTTCAATATGTTGAAGGGAAGCATCTTTGACGTTGCTTCTCTTACTAAACACCTTTGCTATATTTGCTTGAGTCTTCTTCAGTTTTTGGGCTTCTTTTTTTTTGGAACCCAAATTTGTTTGAACCTGGGAGAGTGTCGGTTCTTTTGCTTGACATCGGCCTTCTTCTTGGGATCTCCTGATTCTCCTTGAAACCGCCGCAAAATTGAGAAGCGGTTTGAGGTTGGGATTGTAGGAACATACCTATCCCGCAGGGTGATAGGTTGGCTTCCGTCGAGCCGTACCTGCAAACCTTCGATCATGATGGATTTGTCGGATCTTGAGGTGGCAGCTGATGGCCTTTTACTTTTATGATTTTATTTTGTCCTTGTTGCAGAGATGAAAAATATGATTTTGAAGGAAATTGCCTGGATTGAACAAGTCCGGATTTGGGCAGACTTAGTTTTTCTAAATGGCCCCCTTTTTTTTGGGTTAAAGGTATGGTATTGGAATTTGGTGGAGCCTACCATTGAGGTTTGGTGGCCATGATTTTAGGATTTGAGTTTGGATTTGGGTTTCAGATTCAGATATGTATTGGGTTTAGCCTACCTTGATGGTTTGTGGCTATATCTGGTATTTGGTTTTGACATATTCTGGGATTGCATATGGTTTTGGATTGAACTCAGGTATGTCTGTCTCGATGATTTGTCGGCTATGGATTTGAAATTGGCATCTGGATATGGTTTACCTTGATGGCTTATCAGTTATGAACTGGAATTTGGATTTGACATAGCCTACCTTTGTGGTTTGCCGGCTATGGTTTTAAATTTGAATTTGGAGATGGCCAACCTTTGTGGTTTACTGGCTGTGGTTTGAAACTTGGATTTGAAATAGCCTACCTTTGTGGTTTACTGGCTATGGTTTTGAATTTGGATTTGAAATAGCCTACCTTTGTGGTTTACTGGCTATGGTTTGGAATTTGGATTTGAGATAGCCTACCTTTGTGGTTTACTGGCTATGGTTTTGAATTTGATCTGGACATGACTTGCCTTGATGGCTTGTTGGTCATGTGCTTGAGTTTGGATTGATATAGCCTACCTTGTGGTTTACTGGCTATGGTTTTGAATTTGGATTTGAAATAGCCTACCTTTGTGGTTTACTGGCTATGGTTTTGAATTTGATCTGGACATGACTTGCCTTGATGGCTTGTTGGTCATGTGCTTGAGTTGGATTTGATATAGCGTACCTTTGTGGTTTACTGGCTATGGTTTTGAATTTGGATTTGAAATAGCCTACCTTTGTGGTTTACTGGCTATGGTTTGGAATTTGGATTTGAGATATAACTTACCTAGGCTCACAGCCAATAAATGTTGTTGGCCAGAGTTAGGTTTATCCCCTTCATTAGCATTATCTTCGGAGAGCATTCGGGTGCCCCCTGTTGATAATAGCAGGACGAGCTTTGACGTGCCCACGGCTCTTGGGGGTCTTCCTTGTTGATTTGTTGGAGAGAGGCTTTTTTGAGCAGGATGGAACCACCCTTAAGGACTAAGGGGATCCGACAATTACTGGGAAATCTCCGAATACGATCGGAGTCGCCAGGTAACCGAACTTTGCATAGTTGTTGATGACGAAAGGTCCATAAGTGACGACCATCTTCAACAGTTTGTGATTTGCCTTCTTGTTTGTACCTTCAAAGAAAAATATCAGTATTAGGACTTTCACGAAAAATATATGTATGTCTCATCCTTTGCTATGAATGGTGAGAAGAGGTCCCACCGGGCGTGCCAGTTGTTGACACGGGAAAAATATCAAGAATCATTCATTTGATTTTGAATGCTCAGGTCATTTCGTTTTATCTGGTTCATGTATTCATTTCATTTGGGTATTCATTTATTTCACGTGCTTTGATTCGTGTATCATGATTTGCGGGGCGTGCCAGTCTGTTTAACAGACAGAGGAGAATCCGCGCAATGCGGAGGAGAAATATTGGGTGTCCATGAAATGGACAGAGGTATCCGTGTGACGGATGACTGGGTTGTCCATGAAATGGACGGGGATGCCCGTGTGAGGGTGACTAGGGTGCGCCGTTTTTTAATCTGAACTTCTTGAGTCTCGTATCTATACTCATCAGATGATTAGGGTAACATGTGCTGGACCTCTGTCTCCATCGATCAGAATCGACGATACATTTAAATCGAGTTAAGACTCTTGGCATTATTTAATACCAGTTTTAACCCGAATACCATTCATAGCAAGGATGAGACAATATACACTTTTTTTTTAGAAAATCCTGGTCATGATGTATCATCTTTCTTTTAGTTATTTTTGAAATGCTTTTGCCTTGAGTGTTTCATTTTGAAAAGGCTGTCCTTTGTGGAGTCCGAGATACGGCTTTTAAGAAGGGAATGGATATATTTCCATGAACCCATTTGGGGTCTCCCTCCTCTTCTTTTAGGTTGTTTGAAGGTTTATTTTGGAAAATCGGAGATTATTATTGCAGACGGGTGTATACCCGTGCATTTGATTCTGAACTTGGGGGAAGTCATGATTAGAAGTAGCATTCCTGTATTGGAAGAGTTGCTACTTCAACCTTTTTTTTTTTTTTATGACGTGATATTCTTTTACAACATCCTTCTTTCAAATGAAGTCCGAGTTGTTTAAATGAAGTCTGAATTGAGGCAGAATTTCCTTTCTCCTCGTTCATCGTTTCATTCATTCATCATTCACTTTTCTTTACTTGTATGAGTATGATTTTTTTGAAGAATGTATGCACATATCTCCATGGATGTTCTTGTCAATTGAAGTTCCTTTCCGGAAACTGTCCATATGAACACAGTTCTTGTGAGTATGCATTCGTGTTGCTCTTTGGAGTATCTGAGCACAGTTCGGGTCTTGTCCCCTGTTTCTTTGGATGTGTGTATATCAACACAATTTTCATAAATTTATCTTGGCAGAGTTTCTGCCTATGCGGAATGCCTTCACGAGATATATCCATATGAACATGTACTTATATCCATGTGTCCTTAGAGAATCTTTGCCCGGAGGGATTTTGCCCTTAAGAAAGTATGTGTGTATGAACACAAATTTGCAGTTTACGCATATTTTCTCACCGGTATCTCTGTTTGAGTGGAGTATCCGGCAAAAGGTACCATCTGCATATGCAGGATTCCTTTTGAGAGACATACGCATTAAATTGTGAATTTATGACTATATAGACATGTCCGTGGGCGGAGACTCCATTTGGGCAGAGTTTCCTCTAGGAAACATACATATAAAAATACAAATTTGTGAATATACAAACATGTTCTTGGGCAGAATCTCCCCTTGGGCAGAATCTCCTCTAAGAAACATATAAATATAAACACAGATTTTGAAATTTATAGATATGTTCTTAGGTTGAATCTCCACTTGGGCAGAATTTCCTCTAAGAAACATATATATAAAAATACGAATCTGTGAATATATGAATACGTTCTCGAGCAGAATCTCCACTTGGGCAGAGTCTCCTCTAAGAAACATATGCATATAGCACAAACACACCATCTCGGAGAGTTTAAAACTCGATGGGAGGTGGCACGAATTACAAAGGTATCTAAAATACCATATGTCCAGAATGGACGGTATTTAGAACCTATAGCCCATGGGGGCCTATGCCGCTATTGCGGACTTTTAGCCGATGAAGTTTGCCGATGCCGCATACGGACAACCTCTCAACACTCGGGGAAAGAAGATTTGGTACCTTCACTCACACAAGAAATGAGATTGAGAGAGAGGGGACTTTGGAAATCAAAATTTTCTATTGTTTGGGATTTCACGGGAAGGGGGACAGCAATTCTCAAAGGGGCTGTAGCATCTCCCCGGGGGCCGACCCTTTTCAAATGGGGGATGGGGGTGCCTTTTATAGGGGAAGGCCCCCCTTACATGCGTGGGGAGTGGGGATCCCTTTAACCGATGGGAGTCCCATCGGTTAGAGGGAAAATTCCCTTAACCGATGGGGGTACCATCGGTTAGAGGGAAAAACCCCTCAACCGATGGTAGTCCCATCGGTTAGGGGGGAAAATCCCCTTAACCGATGGTAGTCCCATCGGTTGGGGGTTTTAAAAGGGGAATCCCCCTTAACCGATGGTACTTCCATCGGTTGAAGGGGAATTTCCCCTCAACCGATGGAACTCCCATCGGTTGAAGGGAAAAATCCCCTTAACCGATGGTAGTCCCATCGGTTAGGGGATTTAAAGGGGAGGTCCCCTTTAACCGATGGTGCTCCCATCGGTTTGGGGAGATAATCCCCTTAACCGATGGTAGCCCCATCGGTTAAGGGGTTAAAAATTTTTTGTGTCCACAGCCACCAAAAATCCACATCCCTGGACCTTGATCTGGCGTCCCCCTGCTGCAAGGAGGTTGCTGGACCAACGAGGAAGGCTTCCCCGACATTCCCTCGGCGTGGAGATCATCCAGGAGCCCAGAGGAGAGATCGTTTGGAGAGGGTTCTGCAACTTTCTTGGAACTACCCAAGGAGGTCTTCACCGAGCCATAAATCCCTTGGAGGAATTTTAGAAAGGCAAGTGACCTATCCCTGATGTTCCCTTATGAGTCTAGGTTGGTTTTGTGATTTTTATGGAATTTTCCTCGAGTCCTAAACCCTCCAATTCACCCAAGATTCAGAGCTCTGGTCTGTGTTTCTGCACAGACCTGATTCGACGGCAAGGTCCCTGGACGCCTGTGATGAGCTTGGCGTCCATCGACCATGCCGCTGACCCTGAGTCAGCGGCCAGAGACCGCCGCCGAGTTCTTCTGGGCAGAACAGTGAGCTATTCTTTCCCTCTTATACATTAATTTCAGTATGTTTTACGTGATGAGGATATATGGTAAACCTTATACTCTATATATTGTGCATTGTGGTGTGTGGATGAATGTGGTGTGATGGTGAATGTGGAAATGGTATTCCTTAAACTTGTGAGCATGAATTGTTGATTCTTGCAAAATTAGTTTTCATGATTAGAATTGTATGAAGGCCTTGGTTTTGGTCTGATCATAAAAGTCAGTGGGTCAATATATGTTTTTTGTAAATTTGGTAAATTATCCATGCTAGTGTAACGTGCAAATAAATCCGATTCGGTAGAATAAAATGAAAGCATGCAAGAATGATTTGTAGTGTTCAATCCATATATGTATGAATTAGGGAAATTTTGTATTCTCAATTCATGCATATGTTAATAGCTTATGTTAAACAGCAAGTGGCGAATTTGCAAAATGTGTTAGACCCATGTTAACTTAAGTTGTCAATAGCATGCTAATTAGGCGTTTTATTTTCTGTAAATTCTAAGTAGCTCAGAAAAATCTGAAAATTTGAGGGTATGACCTTGAACCCGAAAACAGCATGTGGTTCAAATTTCAGGTCATTTGGATCAGTAAATAAAAAATTATGTGTTTTGCTTGTGAAATGTGATAATTCGTGCATATGATCGTAATGTGATTAGATTTTGTTTAACCCAGCATGATTAGTGTGTTTACTGTGTGTTAAAACTTGAAATTCTGTTAGTACTATGTTAGGAAAAACAGAGGTGTTCATGTGAGTGAGAAAGTGAATGAGATGAAGTGTTATGTGTAAAACCAAGTGTAAAACGTAAATGTGTAACTGTGCCAATGTGACACTGCTTCTGTAGAGGGCAGTGGAGCTGTATCAGGAAAAAGTCCCCCTGAGAAAGTTCATTGTGTTAAGTGACCCTAAGGCATTAGGGGGAAATCCTGGAGGTGGACAAGTACCACTGGTTAGGGTGGAGACTTGTTCTCCCGGTCTACGCAGTCCAAGAGTCGCCATTGGAATGCCTAGATGGCGTCTATGTGTATGTGATGTGTATATGTCCTTCTTTGGTGGTTTGGACTATGTGTCACGGCACCTAAAATGTGTAATGTGAAATGTGTAATGTGTATGTGACCATGTGTAAATGTGTAAGACATGTGAATGTGTATGTGTAAAGTGAACCATGTGAAAGAGAAAACTTGTGCAAATAAAAATGTGAAACTAAAAATGTGGAAATGTGTTATTGAAACCTAAGTGATACAAATCTGAAACCATGTGAATCAGTAAATTCATGTTATTATCATTATGTTAATGTGCAAAGATGCTTAGAATCCATGTTAGGGATAATTAGTGAACACGGCACAAGACTGCATGAATGGTTGTTGATGTGATATGTTTATGTATTGTTGTTGCTCTCATGCATAGTTTTAAGCCATGAAACCATATGAAATCAGCAACCTAAAGCATGTGAAAAGGTTCATGTACGTGTTTAAAAATGTGTAAATCCATGCTAGTTGTGTTTCCCGTCCAAGTATGTAAAAGTTCATGTTGATAGCTCTCATGTTGTGATTTCTTTTAAGATTAAAGTTTCATGAGTAAATTGAATAGAGACCATGTGATAGGTGAAGTTTTTATTTTAGAAATCTGAAAGCATGAGTTATGTATAAAATTGTAGAACTTCATGATAGGTTGACAACTTGAAATGACTAACATGCTATGTGTGGCTAATTGTAATGTGCATGTAGAACCACTAGGACTTATAAGTGTATATCATGAGTAGTGTTGCTTGCTGAGTCCTTGGACTCACTCCTTGCTTTAGCGTACAGGTATAGTTGGTGACACGACACCCCGCTTGAGGAGACGGTGGAGACGGACTCCGAGCGCGGAGACTAGCTAGTTGTTGGAGTCCTTTGAGATTTTTATTCACAGTAGTAATTTTGAACATTGTACTAGAAGTATCATGAGAAAGATGTATAAGTGTGGACATTTGTATTTAATTTCAGCAATTTAAATCATGTGGATTTTTAAGTTCTTTTATGTTAATTGCGAACTGCATGTATGTTTAATGTGGATGATGAATGAATGAAGACATTGGTCTTTTACTTCCGCTACTCTGTTGTATATTCGCGTGTATCTTAGCTGTTTGTATCGTTTGGGTAAATGTCCCACTATGAGGACTCTCGCTATACCGACGTAGGTCGGTATGACCGTACCGGTGTAACGAGGGCCGTCATAGAGATTGGTATCAGAGCGACCGGTTGAGATTGCACATGAATATACCTAAGTCATCATCCCCATTGCATGCTAAGTATGTCCACTTGTGTAGAAAACACTAATATGAAATGAAAGATAGATAAGAAAATGGTTAGAGAACCTAGTAACCTAGCTCTAATATGGCTGAAATTTTATTACAGCCATGGCTTCCCGTGGACGACGTGGAGGTGGCCAGCTCGCGACGACGAGCAGAGGCGTGAGGAGCGGGCGGAGCAGCAGGCCCCGGCCCCACAGGTCCTGTGCTTCCCCCACCACCGCCAGTGGACTATGGAGTATTCATGCAAGGTCTGGTGCAAGCCATGCAGACGCAGGCTCACACCCAGGCAGCACTCCAGGCCCAGTTGGAGGCCCAGGTAGAATAATAAAACAACCTAGTAGTTTGCTATTTAAATTGCATGATATTGTGTTTATTGTATATTGTTAGTGTTTAATGTAGCAGGCTCAGGCCCCAGCACAGGACCATGGTGGACCTTCCATCATGGAGCGATTCAGAGGATGGCCCCACCCTCTTTAAGGGGGAGAGTGATCCGCTAATGGCAGAAAGCTGGATGAGGGAGACGGAGAAAATCTTCCAGCTATCAGGTGTCCTGATGAGGACAGGTGACCTTAGCCACCTACATGCTACAGGTATGCTTTAGTTTTATGCTCGAATGTTGTTGTTAAGTTAAAATTGTTAGTTGGTGCTTATGAAGGTGTATTGCAGGAGAGAGCTGATGTATGGTGGTCCTCCCTACTGCGTACGCGCTTTGAGGACGGAGCAGTAGATGTGGCGTGGGACGTGTTCGTGAGACTCTTCCGAGCCAAGTTCGTCCCGAGCATATCCAGGACAAGATGGAGCAAGAATTCCTTTCCCTGACGCAAGGATCAATGACCGTCCTGGAATACGAGGCAAGGTTTTCTGAACTTTCTAAATATGCACCGCATATAGTAGAGGATGAGCGCAGGAAGACCAAGAAATTTGTGATGGATCTCAAACCATCACTGAGGACGAGACTCGTGGCGTTCGACCACCGCACGCTAGACGAGGCCCTCAGCGCAGCCTGCAGACAGGAGGAGAAATGGAGCATATCTGGAAGAGAAGAGGGCTTCGCAGAAGAGGCCGGCAGCGACATTCCAGCGGCAGGATAAGAAAAAACGGTGTACCAGACACCGCAGAAATCAGTGGCAGTCAGCAACTCTCAGGTACCTTCTGTACGTTCCCCCGGTGCGAAGAAAGAGTGTCCCCATTGTGGGAAGACCCTGGAGGTTCCGAGTGCTGGTTAGTAGCGGGTAGATGCTTAAAGTGTGGAGCAGCGACCACAAGATCAAGGATTGCCCAAGACTTCAGCAGGGAGCTCAGCGTGAGCGCCAGTACCAGCAGTAGCGGCAGCCGTGCCAGCTACAGGACGACCAGGAAGGCCTCGAGCCCCAGCTCGAGTGTTTGCGTTAGCTCGTGAGGACGCCGAGCAGGCGGAGCATGTCACCAAAGGTACAGTTTTACTTTTCGGTGTGCACGCTCGGGTTTTGTTTGATACGGGTGCTACTCACTCGTTCATTTCCGAGCGATTCGCTAGGCAGTTAGCCCTAGAGTCAGGCATAGAGTCTGAGGAGTTAGAGGTCCCTTTGTCTGTGCACACCCCTGCGGTACGTATCGACTAGGAAGTGCATTCCGTCGTTACCTGTGTGCATTGAGAATAGATTCCTAGATGGGTGTTTCTTCTTGCTAAAGATGAAGGACTATGATTGTATCCTTGGTCTGGATTGGCTAGAGGAGCACTATGCATTAGTAGATTGTCGTAGGAAGAAGATTGTTTTCCGCATTCCTGGTGAGGATGTTCTCTCATCCCTTGCCAAAGAACTTAGCGGGAAAGTTAGTTATCTCTGCCATGAAGGCGATGCCATGGTGAACAAGGGTTGTGACGCATTTCTTGCCAGCGTTATGCTAGTACCCGATGCTGGTTCGTCACTGACTCTTGCAGAGATCGATGTGGTGCAGGACTTTCCAGATGTCTTTCCCGATGACTTGTCTGGATTGCCACCGGATAGGGAGATAGAGTTCACTATAGATTTGCTTCCAGGCACCTCTCCTATCTCGAAGGCCCCATATCGGATGGCCCCTGCAGAATTAGCCGAGTTGAGGAAGCAATTGCAAGAATTGCTCGATAAGGGATTTATTCGCCCTAGTGTTTCCCCTTGGGGCGCACCTGTATTATTCGTCAAAGAAAGACGGGTCACTTCGGTTGTGCATTGATTATAGGAAGCTAAACCAGGTGACTGTGAAGAACAGGTATCCCTTACCTCGGATTGATGATCTGTTTGACCAGTTGCGAGAGGCATCATCTTTTCCAGATTGACTTGCGATCTAGTTATCATCAGTTGAGGATTCAGAGTGAGGATGTGTCCAAGACGGCATTTAGAACCCGTTATGGACATTATGAGTTTTTGGTCCTTCCTTTCGGATTGACCAACGCCCCTGCAGCGTTCATGGATCTCATGAACCGGGTGTTTAGTCCGTATCTAGATAGCTTTGTTGTTGTGTTTATTGATGACGTGTTGGTCTATTCTCCGATGAGGCCACACATCGTCAGCATTTGAGGTTAGTCTTAGAGGTTCTCCGTGAGCACAAGCTGTATGCGAAGTTCAGCAAGTGCGAGTTCTGGTTGCGCGAGGTTCATTTTCTCGGGCATGTTATCTCCGGCGCTGGTGTTGCAGTTGATCCAGCAAAGTCCAGGCAGTTATGGATTGGGAGATTCCCAGGACCCCTTCGGAGATTCGTAGTTTCCTTGGGTTAGCTGGTTATTATCGGCGATTCATTGAGGGTTTCTCATCCATCGCCGCCCCTTTGACAAAGCTGACCAGAAAGGGTGAAGTTCGTATGGTCTGAGGCATGTGAGCGAGCTTTCAGCTATTGAAGGCTAAGCTTACTTCTGCTCCGGTATTGGTATTGCCCAGTGGTCTAGAAGGTTTTGCCATTTATACGGATGCATCTCAGATTGGTTTAGGCTGTGTGCTCATGCAGCAAGAGAGGGTAGTGGCTTATGCTTCTCGTCAGTTGAAGGAGCATGAGAGGAACTATCCGACTCATGATTTAGAGCTCGCAGCAGTGGTTCATGCACTAAAGATCTGGAGGCACTATCTTTATGGTGTCAGATTTGAGGTGTTTACCGACCACAAGAGCTTGAAGTATCTTTTCTCCCAAAAGGAATTAAACCTGAGGCAGAGAAGATGGATTGATTCTTGAAGGACTATGACTTCGACCTTCAGTATCATCCTGGAAAGGCGAACGTCGTAGCGGATGCTCTTAGTAGAAGAGGTCTTCGCTCCAGCAGGATTGGAAGATGTTGGAGGATGCAGCGTGCTCTATGACCGAGTTAGAGCCATCGTTGTGTCAGGCTTTTGTAGCTCAGCTATCCCTTAGATCCTCAGTCTTGGATGAGGTGATTGAGCAGCAGAAGCCGATCCTAGATTGTTAGAGTTAGTGGGTAAGGCGGGCATTGCTCGTGATGAGGACGGTGTGATTAGATTTCAGCACCGTTTTGTGTCCCCGATGTGGTAGATGTCCGTGAGCATGTGTTAGCGAGGCTCATAGATCGCGATTCTCTATTCATCCGGTAACACTAAGATGTATCAAGACCTGAAGAGATCATTTTGGTTCCGGCATGAAGAAGGATGTTGCGGATTATGTGTCTAGATGTCTAGTATGTCA
Organism: Colocasia esculenta; assembly: GCA_014218235.1. NCBI lineage: Eukaryota > Viridiplantae > Streptophyta > Magnoliopsida > Alismatales > Araceae > Colocasia > Colocasia esculenta. The sequence goes on from CM024755.1 coordinate 88,586,326, forward strand.
GCAGGTGAAAGCCGAGCGGCAGCGACCATCCGGCCTTATGCAGAGGATGGATATCCCCGTATGGAAGTGGGAAGCTGTCACTATGGACTTCGTTTCGGGTTTGCCTCGATCTAGAAGGGGCAATGACTCGATTTGGGTAGTTGTAGATAGGTTCTCGAAGACTGCTCATTTCTTGCCTATGAAGAAGAAGCAGTCAGTAGAGAGTTTAGCTAGATTGTATGTTAGCGGTATCATTAGATTGCATGGTGTGCCGAAGTCGATCATTTCGGATCGAGATCCGAGATTTACTTCGAGATTGTGGAAGGGTCTTCAGGATGCGTTAGGTTCGGAGCTTAAGCTCAGTTCGGCGTTTCATCCCCAGACCGATGGACAGTCCGAGAGGACTATCCAGACGCTCGAGGATATGTTGAGAGCGTGTGTTCTGGATTGAAAGGATGATTGGGAGCGTCATTTACCTCTTGTGGAGTTCGCATACAACAACAGCTTCCATGCTAGTATCGGTATGGCTCCATTCGAGGCGTTGTATGGTAGGCCCTGCATATCTCCTTTATGTTGGAGGAGACTGTGATAGGCAGTTGATCGGACCGGAGTTAGTTCAGGAAACTTCGGATAAGATTCAGCTTATCAGGAAAAGGCTTGTTGCGGCACAGGATAGGCAGAAGAGTTATGCCGACAACAGGAGAAAGGATTTGGAGTTTGAGGTTGGCGATCATGTCTTCTTGAAGATATCGCCTACTCGAGTGTTGTCAGATTTGGCAGCATAGCAAGCTAAGCCCTAGGTTCATTGGCCCATATGAGATTCTCAGACGTTTGGGCAACGTGGCGTACGAGCTAGCTTTACCCCCAGCTTTGGATAGCGTTCACCCTGTATTCCACGTATCTATGCTCAGGAAGTATGTCCGAGATCCGTCTCATGTGATTAGTCATGAGCCAGTGGAGATTCAGCCAGATCTTTCGTATGTCGAGCAACCAGTAGCCATTCTTGACCGGAAGGTTCAGCATCTCCGGAACAAGAGTATCGCGTCGGTGAAAGTTCTATGGCGGAACTTCTCACGTGAGGAGGCTACGTGGGAGCTTGAGGATGCGATGAAGAAGAAGTATCCCCTTTTGTTTGAGTAGTGTCGTTCTAACTTCGAGGACGAAGTTTCTTTAAGGGGGAGAGGGTGTAAGGCCCTCTAATTTCCGTCGCATTATTTGCATTTATGTGTGTATACTTGTATTTGTGTATGTATGTACATATTTACGTACGCATTAATTAGTATAATTACGTGTACATGTGTTTATATTAAACATAAATAATGTATGTATTGCATGATGATAGTATGGATATATACCATACATATTGCATGTATATATGCCCGGTATGCATGGTTTTCTGCATAACTTAGGGTTCTGGCCGAAGGTCCCCTTGGCGTCAACCCTAGGCCGTTTATCAGGTGTCAGCGTCCAGACCTGGACGCCAACACTCATCCCGCGTCCAGCGATATGGACGCCAACTTCTCTGACCTGCATGCTTGCAGAGCCAGAAAATTCTGAAGCAAGGTATGGCCACCATTGGGGGATGTCCCCCAACGGCTCTGAGGGTGTCCCATCACCCTAGTGAGTGGGAGAGAGACCTCCTAAATCCTGAACCCGAATTGGACTCTCCCACTCTTCCTTCACACCTTGCAAGAGGAGAAGGAGAAGAAAAACCCTAGGAGCAAGTCTGAGAGAAAACCCATTTTGCCACCCAAAAATCCACATCCCTGGACCTTGATCCGGCGTCCCCCTGCTGCAAGGAGGTTGCTGGACCAACGAGGAAGGCTTCCCCGACATCCCCTCGGCGTGGAGATCATCCAGGAGCCCGAGGAGAGATCGTTTGGAGAGGGTTCTGCAACTTTCTTGGAACTGCCCAAGGAGGTCTTCACCGAGCCATAAATCCCTTGGAGGAATTTTAGAAAGGCAAGTGACCTATCCCTGATGTTCCCTTATGAGTCTAGGTTGGTTTTGTGATTTTTATGGAATTTTCCTCGAGTCCTAGACCCTCCAATTCACCCAAGATTCAGAGCTCGGGTCTGTGTTTCTGCACAGACCTGATTCGACGGCAAGGTCCCTGGACGCCTGTGATGAGCTTGGCGTCCATCGACCATGCCGCTGACCCTGAGTCCGGCCAGAGACCGCCGCCGAGTTCTTCTGGACAGAACAGTGAGCTGTTCTGTCCCTCTTATACATTAATTTCGGTATGTTTTACGTGATGAGGATATATGGTAAACCTTATACTCTATATATTGTGCATTGTGGTGTGTGATGAATGTGGTGTGATGGTGAATGTGGAAATGGTATTCCTTAAACTTGTGAGCATGAATTGTTGATTCTTGCAAAATTAGTTTCATGATAGAATTGTATGAAGGCCTTGGTTTTGGTCTGATCATGAAAGTCAGTGGGTCAATAATGTGTTTTGCAAATTTGGTAAATTATCCATGCTAGTGTAACGTGCAAATAAACCGATTCGGTAGAATAAAATGAAGCATGCAAGAATGATTTGTAGTGTTCAATCCATAGATGTATGAATTAGGGAAATTTTGTATTCTCAATTCATGCATATGTTAATAGCTTATGTTAAACAGCAAGTGGCTAATTTGCAAAATGTGTTAGACCCATGTTAACTTAAGTTGTTATAGCATGCTAATTAGGCGTTTTATTTTCTGTAATTCTAATTAGCTCAGAAAAATCTGAAAATTTGAGGGTATGACCTTGAACCCGAAAACAGCATGTGGTTAAAATTTCAGGTCATTTGGATCAGTAAATAAAAAGTTATGTGTTTTCTTGTGAAATGTGATAATTCGTGCATATGATCGTAATGTGATTAGATTTTGTTTAAACCCAGCATGATTAGTGTGTTTACTGTGTGTTAAACCTTGAAATTCTGTAGTACCATGTTAGGAAAAACAGAGGTGTTCATGTGAGTGAGAAAGTGAATGAGATGAAGTGTTATGTGTAAAACCAAGTGTAAAACGGTAAATGTGTAATGTGTAACTGTGCCAATGTCACTGCTTCCGTAGAGGGCAGTGGAGCTGTATCAGGGAAAAGTCCCCCTGAGAAAGTTCATTGTGTTAAGTGACCCTAAGGGCATTAGGGGGAAATCCTGGAGGTGGACAAGTACCACTGGTTAGGGTGGAGACTTGTTCTCCCGGTCTGCGCAGTCCAAGAGTCGCCATTGGAATGCCTAGATGGCGTCTATGTGTAATGTGATGTGTATATGTCCTTCTTTGGTGGTTTGGACTATGTGTCACGGCACCTAAAATGTGTAATGTAAATGTGTAATGTGTATGTGACCATGTGTAAATGTGTAAGTGACATGTGAATGTGTATGTGTAAAGTGAACCATGTGAAAGAGAAAACTTGTGCAAATAAAATGTGAAACTAAAATGTGAAATGTGTTATTGAAACCTAGTGATACAAATCTGAAACCATGTGAATTCAGTAAATTCATGTTATTATCATTATGTTAATGTGCAAAGATGCTTAGAATCCATGTTAGGATAATTAGTGAACACGGGCACAAGACTGCATGAATGGTTGTTGATGTAATATGTTTTATGCATTATTGTAGCTCTCATGCATAGGTTTTTCAGCCATGAAACCATATGAAATCAGCAACCTAAAGCATGTGAAAAGGTTCATGTATGTGTTTAAAAATGTGTGAAATCCATGCTAGTTGTGTTTCCCGTCCATGTATGTAAAAGTTCATGTTGATAGCTCTCATGTTTTGATTCTTTAAAGATTAAAGTTTCATGAGTAAATTGAATAGAGACCATGTGATAGGTGAAGTTTATTTTAGAAATCTGAAAGCATGAGTTATGTAAAAATTGTAGAACTTTCATGATAGGTTGACAACTTGAAATGACTAACATGCTATGTGTGGCTAATTGTAATGTGCATGTAGAAACCACTAGGACTTATAAGTGTATATCATGAGTAGTGTTGCTTGCTGAGTCCTTGGACTCACTCCTTGCTTCGGCGTACAGGTATAGTTGGTGACACGACACCGCTTGAGGAGACGGACTCCGAGCGCGGAGACTAGCTAGTTGTTGGAGTTCTTTGAGATTGTGTATTTCACAGTATGTATTTTGAACATTGTACTAGAAGTATCATGAGAATGATGTATAAGTGTGGACATTTGTATTTAATTTCAGCAATTTAAATCATGTGGATTTTAGTTCTTTTATGTTAATTGCGAACTGCATATGTTTAATGTGGATGATGAATGAATGAAGACATTGGTCTTTTACTTCCGCTACTCTGTTGTATATTCGTGTGTATCTTAGCTGTTTGTATCGTTTGGGTAAATGTCCCACTGTGAGCACTCTCGCTATACCGACGTGGGTCGGTATGACCGTACCGGTGTAACGAGGGCCGTCACAGCTCCATCTAACCAGGTTTAATGTAGCCCTGAAAACAAAATGTCAATTTTGCCCTTGGATAAAACCATTTTTGCCAAATCAGGGCGAATCGGTCTAATTCGACTAATCAGTGCATATCAGAGAATAGTCGATGCCTGATACATCTGATTCCAAGGATGTGGTGTCGATTTGGGTATCGATTCCGGGGGGGTCCAAATCCGAAACTGATTCTGTATCGGCTTCGGATTCGGCCGAAACTGGCCGAAACTTGCAAAGGGCCATTAAAAATGCAAAAAAAAAATGTAAAAAACTTGAGAAAAAATTTTTCATAAAAATATAAAATGTCATCAGAACACAAAAAAAATAGTAGACATGCATTTAAGATTGAAAAAAATGGATGAAGTGATAGAGATATGTTGTGACATGCTATTAGAATATTAGATACATATTAAATAGTTAAACAATAAAGATGGAGTGATCTTGTAGTCTTGCACTACCATAAATATTACAAACACAATAAAATGCTGCAGAAATTAAATTTTCATACCCAAACATTACAATGCACTAAGATAGATAATAGTCGGAACATTCTCCTTCATGGTATGGCTGCTGTCCTTGAAACCCATAAAGAGGATTGTTATACCCAAAATATTCACTATAACCAAACAAAGATGTAGCCAACTCATTCATCCCTCTTTGAATCTCTCTTGGAGTGAATGATTGTTGGGTTGACTGGAATCCAGAATCAGAATAAGAAGAACCCCAAGCATGAGAAGAGGTACTGAGTCATAATTGTTACTGGCTGGAAGTGGTTGAAATTAGAATTCAGGTTCATGAGCCCACACATACATTCTTGTCTCCTATTGGCCACCTCCATAGGTACCTGTTGAACCCAAAAAAAAAAAAAAATCGAGGTTTAAATAGGCCTCGGGCGGCAAACTCTCCTGGAAGGCTACCAAAGACCGGGAATAAACCCTGGCCTCTCCACTCGAACACCTGAGATAAACGGGTTCGAGTCCGAATGCCGACCCGGAACGAACCGGAGTTCAACGTTTGAAAGAAGCGTCAACGACGGGAACACGTACTCCGGACAGCAGAAATTCGATGTCCGAACCCTCGCTCAAGGCCGCGCACGATGTGAATACGTCCGAGAAGGTCAAATGCACGTGCCCCCCAAAACGGAGTCAAACGCACGTGGAATGGGCGAGAACGCACGTCAAAAGCACACAAAACTCACGCAGGCGCGCGTGTACACGTGCACGGCACGTGCCGAACACAAACAAACTCTAGAAAAATCCCCCGGAGGAAGTGGTCCAAGGGCAGGCCACCTCTGCCTTTTATAGGCGGGACAAGGAGGCCCCCTCCACCCCCCCCCCCCCCCCCCCCCCCGCTGGATCAGGGGCGACCCCAGCCAGACCAGCGGGGCTGACCCCCGCCAGACCAGTGGGGGCCAACCCCTGCCAGACCGGGCGGGGCCAACCCCTACCAGACCAGGCGGGGGCCAACCCCGGCCGGGCAGCAGCCCCCCCGCCAGACCCGCCCACTGGTCTGGCAGGCCTCTTGCTTGGTTCGGCGGGCCTACGGACTTCCCTTTGTCGGGCCCACTGGTCTGGCGGGCATGCGCGTCGACCCCTGCCAGACCACCGACCCCCGCCAAACCAGTTGGGCTCCCCTATAAATAGAGGGGCATTCCCCCATTCGAAAGAGGGCGAAAAATACACCAAAGAACGCGGAAAAAGCCTTGGAAATTTCCACCTCCCCAACGCACCTCTGTCCGACGAAGTTCGTCCTCGCGTGGGAACGAAGTCCGGTGGAGTCTCGTGAACACCGGGCCCCTCCTGTGCTCCGTTCGTGACTCGTGTCATCCGTGCCAAGATACTGCAGGGGGTCATACAAGACTTAGCCCCCGGCATTTTATACATGAGGCCTCCAGTGTTTTAAAATAGACACGTGTAGAGATATTTTGTCCGATGGAGGCACAAACACCCCGTCGTCGACGTGCATGTAAATGAGACACTCTGTAAACGCATAACGGAGGCACAAACACCCCGTTATGAGCGTATATACGTTGTGTAAGGTCCGATGAAGGCACAAACACCTCATCGTTAACGCAAATGTAATCTTCATGCACTGTGAACGCCTGGCAGAGGCACAAACACCCCGTTACAAGCGTAAATGTAAATCTCATGTTGTGTGATGTCCGACGGAGGCACAAACACCCCGTCGTCGACGTACATGTAAATGACATATTCTGTAAACGCCCAACGGAGGCACAAACACCCCGTTACGCGCGCAATTGTAAATGTCATGGATGCGTTGAGCATATCTGTGAAAATTTATTTTGTCATCTTTCTTTTAATCTTGGCATAAGGTCATTTAATAAACGTATCGCATCGAAGGTGTTCGAGTTTTTACTCGATGTAAATGAAACACCGACTCCGGTCGGTGGGGAACGGTCCAGTACACGACCACTCCAATCACCTGAAAATACGAGCGCACGCGGAAAAAATGAAATGAAATATTCGAGGGCTTCAGGGTTTACACCCAATGCACCTCATAAAATAAATCTTTGTCTGTTTCCTGTAAACAGTCTGGCACGCCCTCAGCGGAAAAAAAAAAAAAAAGAAACAAAAGAAAAAAATACATAAAGCCTCCGAGGCGAAAGCATTGGGGGGGATAATTCCGCGTTCCAACAGTACCATAACCTGAATCATGTCCATAGTGCCCATGTGAGTCATGTCCATGTAGGCCCTGTGAATCATGTCCATAGTAACCTTGTCCCTATGAACTATGTCCATAGTCACCCTGTGAATCACGTCCATAATCACCCTATGACTGTGTATATGTGCCACTGCCGGTAGTAGCACCTACAGTTGCACTAGAATCATCATCATCGTCATCATCATTATCCTCAGAAGTATAAGAAACCAGACACCTTCTCACAGTCTTTGACTTTTTTTTCTTTTCTATTGTTTGGGCCACCTCTTGCATCTTTGTATGGACTTTTAAAACAAGAACAGGGAGAGATGTCCCATAGTTTGATCCCTGGGACAAGAGTTGGGTAGAAGGTGAGCTAAATGACATAGTGGCTCGAGATTCAAAGCTTCGCACTTCAGATCAACCATCACTAGCACTTGAGCCTACTAGACACTCGGATGTATTGCCAGAGATGCCCAAATTAGGTGGTTCTCAGTCATCAATCAGCAAGTCAACCTCCTATGTCTACAGAAGAAAGGACAAAGATCAAGAAAAGGAAAAACAAAAAAAAAATCCAAAAGCAAGAAGCATGTGGAGGACTTCGGCCCAATGGGACTTCCAGAGGAGATAGAGTTCAACACTCAAATCTTGCTGCCACACTTGGCTAGAGAGTACAAGCAGAAAAAGTACAACACCATTGCAGGAGAAGGCTGGTCAAGAAAGGGGATCAAGAGAGAAGCCACAGAGATCATATGATAATTGGCAATAATGACTCCACCCAAGTCCCTTACAATGACGATGGCATTGTTGTTGGAACTTCAGAAGGTTACATGGTGGGAGATGTCTATGTAGGAACAAGATATGGATAATGATGACTCCTACCAATCTGACATTCAGCATGAAGAAGCCCAACAACAAACATTAAGGCAAGGTCAACATGGGGGATATGAAGGGCAGAAAGAGGCACGGGCATAGCTGGCTATGGCTGGGGATATAGGTCCCACTCCCCCCCCCCATCCCACACACGCATTGTCCTATTCAGACCTTAGTAGCACTAGTGAGAGAAGTGGAAATTCATATTCTGAAGTCCAGTCTGGACAACAATACATTGGAGAAAGAGGCTCTGACTTTAACTTCCCTGTTACAAGTTCACAACGTTCTAAAGAGAGTTTGAGCCAATTAAACACTCTAAGAGAGATCTCAAGAGGCTTCCATGACTTCGCTAACTCTATATTTGGCTATGCACAAGCTGACTACGGAGCACCTTTTTCAATTTTATCAGCTTGAGGATGAAGGATCCCACCATGGACAACCTTGAAGGCTTCAATCAGGTAATCTAGTTCATTTTGTGTTAATAAAATGTTTTCATATCATGTTTAAGTATTGTATGATGTTAAATACAGTATAAAATGAATATACATGTGAATTTCCAAGTTGAATTAGCTACAACTGTCAATTTACATGTATGTTTGATCAATTTCTAGACCAACAAATTGCATACAACATTTGCACTTTTTTTTAATTTTTTATGATATTTTCTTCTCTTTTTTTGAATTTTTTCCCCTAGCCGATCTAGGATTGCCTATGTTCTTGAGTTGATCCGGCCCAAATCGAGATCGAACCAGTCCGATCTGGGGGCCCAGTCTGGGTTAGCCTTCCATGGGTAGAGTATGATCCTACTGACATTGGGTTTCCACGAGATGATGAAGACCTTATTGTTTCATGGGTTGCCCGAGCAATCATAGAGCGTGGGGAATATAAGTTAGATGAGGAGGCAGATAATCCTAAAGATCAATCTCGCCCTAACACTTTCTTCGCAATGGTTGTTGCACAATAAGATGCAGAGAATGAGAGAGATCCTAGATATGTGGGACAGCTACATTCTTCTCAATTCTAGGTGGACCCAGAGGATGAGGTGAATCTTTTTGGGGACATAAGAGTGGAGGGACCACTGGAGCCTGGAGGTGAGACTATTGTTCATTTTGTAATATATATTTTCTCATATGCATTGGTACTAACCTATCATGTTGGGGACTGGTGCAAGCAGAGGAGATGATGACAATGATGATGTTGAATTGAAAGATTAATGCAAGGCCCCTCCCGCACATGGTTAATCAGACAAGCAATTGTCGTTGCTTCCTCACAATCGAGAAGGGCAATGTCATATACCCACGCTGCTGCTCCCTCACAATTTAGAAGGGAAACATCATCATCCTAGGCTGCAAAGGGGATGCAGATAGCTTTAGACTCAGGCCCATAAGAAGGGCTGGTGCGACAGACTCACACCCAACCAAGATTGTAGCTTTATGAGAGCCACTTCCCCTAACACAAAAGAAGAAGAGTTAATTTTCTTAAGGATTCAAGAAAAGCAAGAAAGTAGCTATCCCTATTGAAAATCCACATGATATTGCCGATGCAGAGGCCTTGGATCCTAGTGCAGAAGATGAGACACCTTGTCCCTCTTATGCTCACTTACCCAGCAATCGATCTCACAGTTCTGACACTAGTGGTACACAGGATGGATCTCCTAATTATGATGATGGAGATGGGAGAGGAAGTAGTGGTGACAGTGGTCAGGCAGGTGGAGGCGGTGGTCATAGTGGTCAGGCAAGTAGAGGCGGTGGGATAGCATTCACACAAGAGTACTATTTTCGGGATGCAACTCAGGATACTGATCATGGCGCTCCATTGCAATATAACAGAAGGTGCAAGACTGGTCGTGCCGATCGTGCAGGAGCTTCAAGAGTGGACAATGATAGCTATCACACTATGATATCAGATTTCGAGAGAATGAGCACACAGTAATCTGTAGGATTCTATGGCGGTTATAGTCATCAGGCAGAATCCACCGACACAGGCTACTCCAGTGGGTACACTAGCACAGGCTACCCTGCTCCATATAGGTATACTACTCCACCTATTGGATATGCTACTTATCCTACTCCAGAGACTATCCAGATGGCACAACTGAATATGTTCAGTCCCAACACCTACTACTAGGACCATTATGTCAGAGAATTTCATAACAGATATAGCACATTCATGACATGGGATGAGTTTCGTAGTCATGTGTTCGCCCCAAAAGATCATCATCTAATTGGAGATCGACCATCAGGATCAAATGAGTCAGTGTCGTCTGCGCAACCCTAATGGAGTAGTTATGATCCATATCAGCAAGGGTATTGGGAATATTAGAGTATTTTGTGTTTCTTGTTTAATGTTTGTGTTGTATATGTAAATTGTAAACATCATCAATGTCATTTATTAATGAGATTCATTTGTTTCCACTCTTCCAATGATGTTTGTGATTCAAAATGGATGTTTATATTCAAATCATGGTTCAAAGTAGCACTACATGGCATATATATCGTCGATTAAGCATGAAACATATTCACAATAACCCTAACAAAAGAATCGGCCAAAAAAATTTCCAAATCACATATTTTATGCAAGATCCAAGCAAATCGACCCAAATCAGGGCAAATCAGGAATTTCCCTATTCGCCCCCTGATTCCAATCCGGTCAACCCTAGGTAAAAGTTCCCTAGAGCATTCCCTTAAAGAGGCAATAAGGGTATTTCTATAACGTCATGGCTGTTCGAATCCCAGTTTAATAGTTCTGGTGTGATGCTCTTGGTCAATGTGTGGTCATTGAGCCTTGGACTGGTTCCCGTGCGTTGTGTGGGCGTTGTGGGCCTTAAGTTTTAGCCCATATAGCCTGCAGGTTTTCTAGTGAAGAAGGCGACAGAGTATGTCGTCGCATTTTGAACGCGACGGCTTCCTACGTCGCGTTCACCGAACCACCTTTCCGATGCGCGGCGTGATTGGCGACGGGTTGGTCTGTCGCGTTTAATGTGTTTTAAACGCGACGTCTGCCTACGTTGCGATTTAGAATGTGCATTTAATACTCTGTTCTGAGCCAGACGAAGCAGAGGTGGCTCTGTCTGACTGAGAGAAGGAGGCTTTGCAGCGTTTTTGGCGTTTACAGCGGGCTGGCAGCTGGTTCGACGCGGTTTCCACGCGAGGAGGGCGTCCAGAGCGTGGACTTGCCGGCGGTGCGGTGTTTCTCACGTTCTACGGGTTCTTCGACTTGGTAGGGAGACTTCCCCTTCGTTCTGAATTGATTGAATGATTTAAAGCTTTTGAAATCATGCTTCGGTGGTGTGTTATGGTTTATCTTTCAATTTGGTGGTTTATATTGTAGTTTGCAAGCGGTTTATATGATTTTCTAGGAGTGGGGGAAGGGTTCGGCCGTCTGCCTGAGAAGGCGACGAGTCGGGCCCTCGCGTTTTGAACGTGACTGAGTTCCCCGACGCGTTTTGGTTGTAAACGCAACTCAATGGTCCGTCGCATTTATGTATCGATTGGCGTGTGTTGTGAATGCGTCGCTTTAGGTCGTCCCGTTCAAGACCGAATTTATGTGTTACCTGAAAGGCAACAGGTTGTGTCGTCGCATTTAGGGTTTGATTGAGTCTTTAGACTTGGTGGCGACGTGTCGGGCCGTAGCGTTCATGTCGCGACACTGGGCCTTGTCACGTTCTACTTTGAGTCGCGACCGGAAGAGTCGTCGCGTTTTTAAAGGCGACGTCTGTGTCCGTCATGTTTAAGCTTCCGAGGTGTGTTTGAATTGGTTGGGCAGTGATGGTCCTGTATGGGCCTAGCCTTGGATTTGTGGTGTTGTTTTATAATGTTTAAGTTGTTTAATGTTAGTAAAACATGTTATAGAGTTAATGGTTCGGCTTATTGCTAGTTAGTACGGTTGTTAATCATGTTAATTAAGTTGTTAAGTTAAGGTTATGTGATTTATGTGGGTCTTGGTGTGTTGATGCTATGAAGGTTATGTATTGACCAATGACAAGCATGTTAGCATGTGAATATCGTGGTTTATAAATATAAGTTCGATAGTACGTTAAGTGTTCAGTGTGGCTTGTGTGTTTGCCAAGTTTGGTGGTCCGGCGCCTATTCCGAAATACCTCTCCAGTCAAATACCCCAAGTTCATTGTGAGCCAAGCACGTTGTTGCTCGGGGTTTGTCCCGGTACGGTATGTACCATCGAGGTCTGTGTCGTCTTCCTGGACACCTTCACTCCTATGTTTGAGTTGTACGTCCGGCTGAGGGAAAGACGACAGTGGGGTAGCGACTTGTGTGTGTTTGTGTTTGGTCGCTTGTAGCGTGCTTGTGGTTGAGGATACGGACACCAAAAGACGTACTGGGCCCCAACTAGTCCTGTTTTCTAGTGCCTCATGTGGAACGTGGAAAATGTAGTGACTTTTGATTTTGATTTCATTTCTTTTTTATACATGCCGGAATTTATCCGTTTATGTGGGAAAAATATGTGCGTGCATGTATATCTATGCATGGGCGTGCCAGACTGTTTAAAATAAACAGACAAAAAGATTTGATATTGACGAGGTGCATCAGGTATAAACCCTAAGCCCTCAAATATTACATATATTTATTCCGCGCGCATCCGTTTATCAGGCGATTGGGGTGATCGTGTACTGGACCATTCCCCACCAACCGGAGTCAGTGTTTTATTTACATCGGGTGAAAACCCGAATACCTTTGATATGATACGTTTGTTAAAAGACCTTGCTAAAATTAAGAATTTTAGATGACATTTTAAAATCCACAAATATCCTCAAATATATTTATTTGTCACATTTGCACACATGTCCTTAATGGGGCGTGCGTGCCTCCATTAGGCATTTACATGAGTGCGCCTTCACATACGTGTTATTTTAAAACACGGAAGGACTTAAATACAAAATTCCACGGTCTTATATATAGACCTGCGGTGTCTTCTTCTCCTCCCGTCACGGAGCACGGACGAAGCACGAGCGGACAACGAGAACTCGGAGAGTTATTCTCCCCAAAAGCTCTCCCAAGAACCAACTCTTTAAGGCCTTCCTCTTCTTCCAGAAATTTCTCAAGGGTTCAAAAGTTCTAGGGTGTTCAAAAGTCCTTCCCCCCCGTCCCCATATTTATAGGGTTTGGGGGGTGTTTGTTTCATTATTTCTTTCGAACCCGTTTATCTCAAGTGTTCGAAGTTAGTAAACCCCGAGGCTATTCACGGGGCTTTACGATCATTTCTCGACCTCCCGGGGATTTTCGGTCGTATCTTGACCTCTCGAGGCTTTCGACCATATCTCGACATGTACAAGGGTTCCTGCCGTTATTTGACAATCCCAAGACTTGGAGCGGCATATCGTAAGCCGAGACCAGGAGAGCGTATGTCGTTTCATAGAAAAGACGTGGGTCTCGCTCCACCAGGCTGTGCAAACGGCATGAGCCAGGCCTCTCGGTCATTTCTTGACTTTTCCGAGTGGTTCTGAGTATTTCCATCAATGATTGATTTTTTAGATACTTCTGCCATTTCTCGGCTTGCTTGGAGTTCTCCGCCATTTGTTGGCATTTTCTGAGAATTCCCAATGTAGTCGGCTTTAAGTCACACCCAGGAGAGCGCACGCCGCTTCATAGAAGTGGCGTAGGTCTCGCTCAGCCGGGTTGGACAAAAGGCACAAACCGTCGGGCTATTTCTGCCATTTTTCTTGTCGCAGGGACGTATCTTCAATTCCCTAGACATCAGGGGTATTCCTGTAATTTTCCAAGGCAACAGGGGTATTCCTGCCATTTTCCAGACAGCAGAGGTATTCCTACAATTTTTCGGATAGCGGGGCAAACTTCATATCCTCGGGGGCCTTTGTGTAATTTTACACAAATTCTGCCCAATGGGGGTCTTCACATTTTGGAGAACAAACATCTCCCGCAAAGATTGGGGGTGGGGGGCTTCATCTCCCAGCCTAAAGGGCCATCTTCCAGCCCAGGAAAGGGTTCCATGAGGGCAGAGAAAAGTCCTCCTTCATGGCCTTGGCCCCTTATTTATAGGGGTTTGAGGGGCCAAGGGGGGTGTTGCGGCCCCTTGGGGTTTTGGCGCAAAAACCCCCCCACTGGGGGTGTTCAGGCGCAGGAACACCCCCACAAGGGGTGTCTGCACCGGAACACCCCCGTTGGGTGTGCTTGCGCACAGCACACCCCCGCGGGGGGTGCCTGCGCGCAGAACACCCCCGTGAGGGGTGTCTGCGCACTGCATCCAGAAGCACACCCCTGCAGAGGGTGTCCGCGCAGGAGCTAAAGCCCGCAGGAGGTGTTCTGTACGCCAAAACACCCTCGCAGGGGGTGGTTCTCGTGCACAAATACCCTTGCAGGGGGTGTCCGGCTGGTTTTTTGGGGGTGTTTTCTTTGTTAACTTTTTGTGTCAACAAATGCCCCCCACGGGATGTGTGCCGAAGTCGATGACAAAGGCAGACGTCCCGTGGCAATTTTCGTTCTTTACCCCTGGTCATAATGAATTGGCGAGGAATTGGGCTGAAAACCACAGCAATGCGCTTCACCATTTGTGCAGCGTCGTCAGCAACTTGGACAACAATTTGTTGTTGTAGTTTGGGCTAACGATCAAACCTGCTATGCTTCTTGCGCTGAGCCATTAGCTCCCATTACCTGCATATTTTTTCAACTCAAGAGTTCCCACGAGAGGACCTAGGAGAGCGCACATCACTTCAGAGAAGTAACATGGACCCGCTCCACCAAGTCAACTCTATGGGTGAGTTTCATTGAAGAGTCGCTCCATGGCTTTGCTTAAAGCTGACTTCAACCTTCTTTATCTGAGTCTTGTCTTTCTAACTTTACTCAGGGGCTTTATCTTGATGACTTTCTTCCGAGACCCGCCTTCTTGGCTTCGCTCGAGGACCTGATTTGATTGGAGATTTAACCGGTGAGACTTGTCTTCCTGACTTTGCTTAACGGCTTGACTTGAGCTTTCTCCTGAGACTTGTCTTTCTGACTTTGCTCAAGGTTGGGTAGGAGCCCAGCTACTGAGCCTTGCTTTTCTGGCTTTGCTCAACGGCTTATCATTTGGTCGACGAAGCTTGTCTTTTTTACTTTGCTCTTCGACTGATCTCATGCCTTTCTCCCAAGACTCGCCTTCCTGGCTTTTCTCGGGACTCGACTTGACCCCTTCCTCCTGAATTTTACCTTTTCTGGCTTTATTCAAGATTTGATGGGGGATTCTGTTGCCGAGGCTGACCTTCTTGGTTTTGCTCAACAACTCAGCTTTGATACTTGGTCGATAAAGTTTGCCTTTTCTGGCTTTACCCTTCGATTTGATTTGGTACTTTTCTTTCGAGACTTGCCTTCTAGGCTTTTCTCGAGATTTGATTTGACATCTTCCTCTTGAATCCTGCTTTTCTGGCATTATCCAAGATTTGATGTGGAATTTTGTTGCTGAGGCTGGCCCTCTTGGCTTTACTCAATGGCTGCTTCATATTTGGATTGCTTGACGGGTGTGACCCGTTTGCTTGTTGGTTTTTCCTCGGTGAGAGAGACTCCCTTTCCTATGGAGGATTTGTGGAGTCCCCGTCTTCTGGCTTTTTCTTTTTTTTCTTCTTTTCCATATCGGGTTGAGCCTCCTCGTGTTTCATCAGAGTGGGGAGGGCATGATCATTGTCGTCTCAGGTATCGTCCCTTATATTGGCCACTAGCTAGTAGTGAACACGAGGGCCATTTCATCATTGACGACTCATATGTTCCCTCGTTGATGAGGGCGGAAGGTTTTTTTTTTTTTTTTTTTGCCTGCTCGTAAGCTCGAGCAACATTTCCTTCCCCTTTAGAGAAGTTCATTTCTTTTTATTTCATTTTTTTTTCACATTACCACCTCAAGCGTCCTTTCGGGTTTTCGCCAAAGATGGCCCCTTTAGCTTTTTTCGATGTGCCCTTTCGGGTTTTCACACCGAGGGGTTGCCCATTTTTGCCTGAGGCGCCCTTTCGGGTTTTCAATTCAGCTGGGTTTGGGGCCTTTTTACCCTTGAACACTCCTTTTTGAGGAGCAGTCAAGTCCGTCGGGACATCTCTATTTTTAGTCCCATTTCTTTCTCTTTTTTTTTTTTTTGAAGCTTGGGGTCCAGGGTGGAACCGCAGGACATTTGGTTATAGGGTTTATGATTTGGACTTAGCCTACTATTGTGGTTTGCTGGCTAAGGAATATGACCTGATCTACCATTGTGGTTTGTTGACCAAGAGAGATACAAGTTAGCCTACCATTTTGGTTTGCTAGCTAAGGGATATGGGTTGGCCTACCATTTTGGTTTAGTAGCTACGGGGCATATGGGTTAGCCTACCATTTTGGTTTGTTGGCTAAGGAATGTACAGCCTATCATTGAGGTTTGCTGGCTGAGGGATCTGACTCGGTCTACCATCATGGTTTGTTGACCAAGGGGGATTTAGGTTAACCTACCATTTTAGTTTGCTAGCTAAGGGGATTTAGGTTAGCCTATCATTTTGATTTGCTGGCTAAGGGTTTGACTCGGTCTACCACGGTGGTTTGTTGACCAAGAGGATTTAGGTTAGCCTACCATTTTGATTTGCTGGCTAAGGAAATGACCTGGCCTACTATTGTGGTTTGTTGGCCAAGAAGGAATATAGGTTAGCCTACCATTGTGGTTTGCTGGTTAAAAGATTTGACTCGGTCTACCACGGTGGTTTGTTGACCAAGAGGATTTAGGTTAGCCTACCATTTTGGTTTGTTGGCTAAGGATTTGCCCTGGCCTACCACTGTGGTTTGTTGGCCAAGAAAGGCATAGCCTACCATTGTGGTTTGTTGGCTACGAAATGGCAAAGGTCTTGGTCTACCATGGCGGTTTGTGGACCAGACAGGGCATATGACTTAGCCTACCTTTTTTGTTTGCTGGCTAAGGGGATTTAGGTTAGCCTACTATGTTGGTTTGCTGGCTAAGGATTTGACCTGGCCTACCATTGTGGTTTGTTGGCCAAGAAGGAATACAGGTTAGCCTACCATTTTGGTTTGCTGGCTAAGGGGATTTAGGTTAGCCTACCATTTTGGTTTGTTGGCTAAGGGTTTGACTCGGTCTACCACAGTGGTTTGTTGACCAAGAGGATTTAGGTTAGCCTACCATTTTGGTTTGCTGGCTAAAGGATTTGACCTGGCCTACCATCGTGGTTTGTTGGCCAGGGAGGGGCACAACTTGGTCTACCTTATTGGTTTGTTGACCAAGAGAAACGTAGCTTGTAAACGAGATACTTTTTTTATTTCACATTACTAACCCCAGTGCCCTTTTAGGTTTTCACCAAGGGCCCTTCTGGCTTTTTTCCAATGCGCCCTTTCGGGTTTTCACGTGAAGGGGTCATCCATTTTTGCTTGAGGCACCCTTTCGGGTTTTCACCCCAACCGGATTCTTTAAGCTTTTTTGCCCTTGGGCACTCCTTTTGGGGAGTGACCAAGTCTGCCGAGACATCTCTATATTTAATCCCTTTTCTTTTTCTTTTCTTTTTTCCCTTTTTTTACCTTTTTTTTTCTTTTTTTTTGACATAGGCACATATGCCCAATTTTTAGCCCGGTTCGGGTATGGGGGTATCAGAGGGTGGTTGCCCCCGGAATTCATGTTCAGCAGCATAGTAAGTTTTCAAATGCCTGCCATTTAGTGGCGGGAAGGGGCGGTCGCCAGTATGTGTCGCTAGCATGTATCTCCCGCTTTCATAGACTCCAATGACCACATATGGCCCGCGCCAGTTTAGCTGGAGTTTGCCGCTTGATTTGCCCGCCATGACTTCCCTTTGTTTTGAAGGATCGATAAAAGGTGTGGACAAGATCTAGAAGGGGGGGTTGAATAGATCTATGCCAACTAATGCAGAAGCTAAACCAGTTTTGAAAAACCTTTGAATCAGAGTTAGATTGAAAGCAAATTTCACAGATCTGAAGGGAGATTAAGTGAGTTAAACAATTGGAGTGTGAAAAACAAGTTGATTAGATAGATTCAAACGATCCTATGCATTCATCTAACGAAGAGTAAGTTCAAACCAAGCAGACCAATGCACAGAGATTTTTAGGTGGTTCGGAAATCACACCACGTGACTCCTACATCCACCCCTCACACGCAGTGAGGATCCACTAAACAACCTGGGTTACACACCCCACACTGGAGCCTGACAACTCCACAAATGAGTTAGACAACTCACACACTACCTAGAGCAAGACTACTCTAGACTCTGAGCAAGACTGCTCAACCAACCAACTTGAGTACGACGACTCAAAAACCTGAGCACACAGGCTCAAAACCACTTGCTAGAACAGAAACAACAAGATTCAGATCCTCTAGCAATGATCTGATCTATTAAGGCCAATTCAAGAAGATTGGTGCAACGGATTATGCACAATTTCTAGAATAGCCAAGAAGAAACAAGAAAGACTTTAGACTCGAGGATGACAATTCTTGTTCTTCAAGAAAACTCCCTTGTAGAGGCCGAATTGGAAGAATCTTGATCACTTGAAGTCCCTTGGCCGATGCTCTGCAACTTTGATCTTGGGATCTTCCTTGAGAGCTTCACAATTGCTGGCTTCTACTTGATCTACTCCTTTGAAGTTGATCCTAGTGCTTCATGCTGATCAATCTTCAAGTCTTGTGCTCGGAGAAGTGTGAATTGGTGTGGGAGCACAGGAGAGAGCAAGAACAGGGAGGTGAGACTCTCTTGCCGCCGCTTGCAGGTTTCTGGAGGCTCTAAAGAGATTCTCTTGGGATGAGTGCCCAATAAGAGGGTATTTATACCCTAAGTATCCGGAAGATACCCTTGGGGTACGTGGGCACAAGATCCAATGTTAATCTGACATCTCCCTAGGGTGCCACGTGTCCAGGGGAAAGTTTAAGTCACAGAGATTCCGGAGTGTGTCGACCTGCCCATGAGGTGTGTCGACACACTCTCCCAGACTGGCAAAACAAATCCCTGGGAGAGGTCTCTAGTGTCGACCTGAGATGATTCAGTGTCGACCTCATGACCCAGACAGCAAAACAGCCCTTCTGGGAAGGCTCTCTAGTGTCGACCTGATCTCATCTTGTGTCGACCTGCTCTGGCCATCTGAAAAACAGGCCTTCTGGGAGAGCCATCTAGTGTCGACCTGCCTGCATTTGGTGTCGACCTGCTTTGGCTATCTGAACAACAGGCCTTCTGAGAAAGCTCTCTAGTGTCGACCTGCTCTGGACTCGTGTCGACCTGAGATGGACTTTTCTTCACATTTCTGCCTTTGTTTTGAACCATTGTGTCGACACCAAGGATGGTTGTGTCGACACTACCTTTGCAGAAAATGTTTGTCCCTGAGAAAATAAACACATAAATCATTAGTTAAATATATTATTATGAATATCAATGATAAATGTGCTTGAAAACATGCTTTTTGAATATTGTAATTTCAGGTGATGTATTTTACATGTTCCAATGGTTATGCATTAAAATCACAACTTGTCATTATCAAAATGTGAGGAGAAATGAATTATATTCACACTCAACCCAACATGTTTGACAATACGAGGTCACCTTTCTTGAAGGCTCGAGGCCTGACTAGCTTATCATAAGCTCGAGTCATGCGGGCCTGGCAAGATTGGAGGTGTTTGTAAGCTTCCAACCTTTTGCCTTCTAGGTCGGATAATTCCTCCAACCTTCTCTCTATTTCTTATCGCTCCTCGGGCTAGAAGCCAGTATAGACGGCTACCCTATAGGATGACATTTCAATTTCAATAGGAGCATGGCTTCAGCTCCGTACACCAAAGAGAAAGGGGAGCACCCAGTGGGGGTCCTATAGACCGTCCAATCGCGTTTGCAGTTGCCGACTATCTTGGCAAGCAATTTGCAGACGGTCTTGTTGAAGGCTTCCGTCAAACCGTTGGCTTGAGGATTATAGACCGTTGATGTCCTCCAGTATATGTGGAATTTGGCCGCCAACACATATATTGTCTTGTTTTTTGAAGGGCATACCGCTATCTGATACAATCTGGTGAGGGGTATCAAACCTATAAATTAGGTGTTGCTTGACAAATTTAGCGACAGCTACCCCTGTCACCTCCCGCAAGGGAATTACTTCTGCCCACCGGGAGAAATAGTCGGTGGCCGCCAGGATGAATTTGTGGCCGCCGGAGGATGGTAGGAAACGTCCCACGATATCCATTCCCCATTCCGAAAATGGCCATGTGGGGGTAGTTGGATGCAGTTCGTTCAGTGGCTTTCTTGGCACCAAACTGAAGACCTGGCATTGATGACATGTGCGGGAGTACTGGACGCAATTCGTATACATAGTTGGCCAGAAGAAGCCTTTTAGCTTGATATTGACTTTCATTTTGTCTCCCGCTTGATGGGCCCCGCACAGTCTAGAGTGGACTTCGTGTATGATGACTTTGGCTTCTCTGGGGGAGAGACACCTTAGGATGACAAACTTGTCTTTTTCATGGACAAGTCGGTACAATTGGTCGCCGACCATTTGATAAGACATGTCCCGCCGCAACAGCTGGACTCTTTCAGCCCGATTTGGGGGCAGCCAACCGTTCTTTATTTAGATGATTGGCTGGCGCCAGTCTTCTTCTTGGGTGATTTCCCCCTCAAGGGTATTGACCTCTACAATTTTCGAGTCAGATTCATCCTCGAGGACACTAGGCATCAACCTCCTATGTCGGACGGTTATACCCAATTCTCCTTCAGGAGGGAGCTTTAAAGCAGACGCCAATTTGGCTAGTGCGTCGGCTTGAGAGTTTTTGCTTCTGGGGACATGCCCAATTTCAAACAGATAGAATCTCTCACAGAGCTTCATTACTTTAGCATGATATAGGATCAGTTCTTGTTTCCGAACATCATAATCCCCCAGCACTTGACGGATGACCAACTGTGAGTCTCCGTAGAACTTTATGCATCTGATGCCCATTTCAACGGCTAGTTGAACCCTGACAATCAATGCTTCATATTCAGCTTGGTTGTTGGTCAACGGCTTCATAAGGGCACATGAATTATGGAGTATTCCCCCCTGTGGAGTCACTAGGACGATGCCTGCTCCTGAGGTGAAGGTTGTGGTGCCGTCATTTTGCTTGACCACCTGCGAAGCGCCATCAAAGTAGAGCTCCAATGTGGTAGCTCTATGGCAAGAGTATTTTCGCTCTCTTGAACGGGGGATTCTTCTTGTTGACTCCCCTCCCCTTGAGAGAGCGAGAACGTTTCCTCCTCGGGAAGTTTGAACTCGAGGGGAGCCTACCGGGAACGGGTGTGCCGCTAGAAAGTCAGCCATGCCTTGTCCCTTGATTGCTTTTCTTGGGACGAAGGTGATATCAAACTCCATAAGAAGTAGGGCCTACTTTCCCATCCTCCTTGACAACATAGGTTGGGTGAGGAGTGCTTTTAACGGGTCCATCCTCGAGATGAGGCTGACTTGATGGGCCAATCGATAATGTCGTAATTTCTTGACGATAAATATCAGTGCCAGGCATACTTTCTCCACGGGGGAATAGCGATGCTCTGGGCCCACCAACATTCTGTTAAGGTAGTATAACGGCTACTCTTTGCCTTCCTCATTTGTTTGTGCCAAGAGCGCTCCCAGCGACGTTTCCATGGCCGCAACATAGAGGATGAGCGGCTTTCCTTTCACCGGGGATCCCAACACGGGAGGAGTAAGGAGATACTCCTTTATTTCTTCAAAAGTATCTTAGCACTCTCGGTCCCATATGAATGGGGCTCCTTTCTTCATCAATTTGCTGAAGGGAGGGCATCTGCCCGAGAGATTGGAGATGAACCGCCTGATATAGGCCAGCCTTTCCTGGAGTGATTTCAGCTCCGTCAAGGTCTTTGGCAGCGGCAATTCCCTGATTGCTTTGATTTTGACGGGATCAATTTTTATCCCGCGATACTTGACGATGAGCCGAGGAATTTGCCACTCGAAACGCCGAAGGCACACTTCATTGGGTTCATCTTCAGTTGGTGCTGGCGAAGTCTTTCAAAGACCCGGCGTAAATCGCCCAGATGGTCTCCTTGCCTTTTGGTCTTGACGACCAAATCATCAACATAGCACTCAAGTGAGCTGTGGAGCATTTCACCAAAAATCTTGGTCATGGCCCTTTGATAGGTGGCTCCAGCATTCTTCAAGCCGAAGGGCATTCTTTTAAAGTTGTAGATCCCTTTGGGGGACCTGAATGCAGTATGGTCCTTGTCTTTGGGAGCCATACGAATTTGATTGTAGCCGGATGACCCGTCCATAAAGGTTAATGCTTCGTGTCCCGTGGTCAAATTGACCATTGTTTCGGCGATCGGGACTGGGAACTCGTCCTTCGGACATGCTTTATTCAAGTCCCTATAATCGATATAGATTCGGACTTGGCCATTCTTCTTTTTCACCGGCACTATATTAGCGAGCCAAGTTGGGTAGATGCAGTGCTCGGTGAAGCCGACTTCGAAGAGTATATCCACCTCGAAATTTACTTTTAGCTCCAGCTCGTGGCGCATACGCCTTTGGGCCTGTTTGACCGGCTTTGCTACAGGGAGTATTGACAGCTCGAGCTCGGCCATAGAGGGATCCAAGCCTGGCATTTCTTTATATGTCCACGCGAAACAGTCTTTCAACTCCAGCAAGAGTTGCTGATATGACTCTCTCCTCATTAAGGAGAGCGCTGACAAAGATTAGTCGGGGTTCTTCTGGTCCCCCGAGGTCAAGCTGGACCAATTCATCCACGGTAGCTTGCCTGCCATCTTCAAGTTCGCGAGGCGCCGGCTGTAGATCAATGAAATCCTTTTCTTCATCGTAGTCGGCGATGTGGACGTTGTAGTATTTGAAGCCCTCCTCGGCAACCAGCCAAAATTGTTCTTCCTCATATTGAGGTGCTTCTTGGCCTGGTGCCTCATTTGTGAGAACGGGCATGGCTTCTCCTTCCTGCGGCTTTGTCATTGAGGCAGGAGGTTGTCCGCTAGCATGGCAGTAATAGGGCGAAGGCACGAGCCCAACAGTGTTAACCGTGTAGTAGGCCTCGAAGTCCGTCCCTCGATCATAGCCCAACCCCCTTGTGTCTTTTATACAATTGGGGGGTTGCCCTCGGAGTTGCTTCGGGTACCACAGCTGGTGGAAATAGTCCCGCGGAGAGGGATCCTGCATTTGCACGATCTTCTGCTTTTGGCATAACTTCTTGATGCGCCCGAACATATCGTCCATTCCTTGAACGGGTTCAAGGGCGATTTGAGCTATCTGGCTCCAGCTGAAGTCATCTTTGAAGGGCCCATATGGGAGCGGGGCCCCCTTGTAGAAGACGATCAGCTTGGGCGTCTCCCCTTTCTCGAGACTATCCCTTCTATAATGGGTGACGATGAACGTCTTCAATCGTTCCACCCTGTGTTCCTCCCTATAAAAGAGCAGCTGCATGTATGCCGAAGGCAAGGAGATTCTTTGATTGATGGCCTCGTCGACGGCGTTTGCTTCATAATTGATTTCCCGTCTCTCCGGGCAACTGGGCCCCAGTTCGGTGGACTCGACGAGGCGACCAAGTTGGTGGATTTCGAGGAGATCTTTGTTGACAGTAAAAAGCTCCTCCTCGTCCTCGTCTTGTTCTTCTTGGCTTGTGCCGGCATTTTGCTTTCCTTTGCCTTTGGGAGCGGTCGATGACTCGCCAAGGGGCTCGCCGAAATATAACTGGGCATCCGCCAGATTACATTCGTTTGGGCGGAAAGGGGCCCGGTCGGCGAAGACTGTATGTTGCTCTCCCTCCTTGACATATTTTATGCACTGGTGGAGTGTCGAGGGGATGACCTGATTTTCATGCAGCCAAGGCCTCCCTAGGAGAGCTTTGTATGATGTATTTGCATTGATGATGTAGAACACAACCTCAGTGGTGAAGCCATCTATGACCAGCTGCAACTCCACCTTTCCCAAGGCATTTTCGAAATTCTGATTGAATCCGGCGATTCTAACATCATTTACCCTCTGCAAGTAGGGCATGAGATATAAAGACTTGAAGGTCTTGAGGGGCATGATATTGACAGATGCCCCAAGGTCAACCAAGATTCGGTTGAGCTCGTGCCAATTGACTTTTCCTTGCATGTACAAGGGGCGGTTGTGGTACAGCAAGGGCAGCAACATATCTTTGTCGGAGAATGTCACCTCCGCCGCTAGTGCCTCCAGGGCTTGAGTTTGGAGTTTGGTCACATGAGCTTCATAGACCTTGGGCTCTTGCAATATTTTAATGAGAGCCGCTCTTAACTCCTTGCTCCAAGCGATGGCATCCCATATGGTGACATTGGCGGGGAACCGCTTCATGTGTTGTATGATTTTGCGGTCGGCCCGAGCACGAACTTGATCCAACGGCAGGACCATGTCTACCAAAGATTCTGGCGATTGCCCAACCTTGTCGCTTTGCCTCGCCCCTAACCGCTCATCTGGCCTCTCTTTAAATAAAGGGGCCAGGAGACCTTCCTCTAAGGCGGAAGTCTCATCTTTGTCCTTTCCAGGTGAAGCAGGTCGGTTGGCCTACTCGGCAACCCTTCTGTAGGGGAGCTCGCTTGTGACCTCCTCTGGTTTTTCTTCTTCTTCATCAGAGGGGTCGAAAATGAAGGAATTCACATGCACTTCTATTTCGAAAACGGGTTGGGGCTTTTCGCTCTGAAGGACTATAATTTTGTCGAGGCTGGGCGAGCTTGGCTTCTCGCCGGGGGATAGGGTAGACTTCTTTCTTCATCCACAACCCTTTCCTCTGCCTCGGTTGAGGTGTTGATATGTCGCCACAGCAATTTTGTCGGCCGGAGGCTGCAGGCTTACAGGCGGCGGTATTGACACCATATTGCAAAAGAAGCTCTTTAACATGTCTTTAACATGGGGCAATGCTTCAAGAATCCACCTCGGGACGAGGAGCCGAGCCCGGCACATAACCAAGAGGTTCGCTTCCGACTTGGGCGACGAAATGAAGACCGCAGAGGCAAGAAGCCAGTGATGGAGTCAGCCGCCCAGGGGCCAAGCCCCTAATGGGCCGAATTCCAAGAATTGCCGCCCGAAATAATCGAGCAGGCGATCAATTCTACTTTCCAGCATCAGCACGATGAAGCTGGCTGGACCACGGTGGCCTCCAGAATGCGCCTCCCACTGGCGTTCAGGTCGCACGGCGGCCCTGGCCGAGAGAATACCTCTCGAACAACTGAACAAGCAAAGAAGTTGTCGCCGCTTGAAATGGCGCAAGCGAGGAAACAAGAGAAGAACAGGCAGAAAAACTTGAAAAGGCGCCTGAAGAAGTAAGCCGAGCAAGTAGCAGCCATGACGGCCCCACTGGAGCTAACTCCGCTCCAGAAGCTGCAGAAGCTCATCGACGAATTGGAGGAATATATCCCCTCCAAGCCCACTTGGGGAGTCCCTCTGGACAGATATATCCCGTGGGAAGAGATGGAAACAAGGCTTAAAAGTTGGCTCCACCAAATGTTGCAAAGGGCTCAAGAAGGCGAGAAGTTGCCTCTGTCGGAAGAACTGGCCATCTTCTATAAGGAGGATGAAATCACTGTCGAGAAGTTGGAAGAAATGCTGAAGGACTTCTCGTGCAACATGGTGTCAATACCGCCACCTGCAAGCTTGCAGTCGCCGACTGACACGCCCCCTATGGCAACATATCGACGTCGCAACCGAGGCAGAGGGAAGGGCCGCGGACGAGGAAAGAAGTTCACCACGTCTCTCGGCGAAAAGCCCAGCTCGCACGACCTCGGCAAAACTATCATCTTCCGGGGAGAAGAGCCCCAGCCCGTCCTTGAGGTGGAGGTACGGGTCAACTCCTTCGTCTTCGACACGTCTGACAAGGAAGAAGAGGAACGGGAGGAAATCACAAGCGAACCCCCTTGCCGAAAGGCCGCCGGGCCGGCCGACCGACCCACTCCATCCAAGGGCGGCCAAGACGAAAGTCTCGCCCCAGACGAGGGTCTCCTGACCCCTTTGTTTGAAGAAGAGTTGGACGAACAACCAGGGGCAAGGCGGACTAACCAAGTTGGGCAACCGCTAAAAGCTTTGGCGGACATGGTCCTGCCATTAGATCAACTCCGCGCTCGGGCCGACCGCAAAATCATACAGCACATGAAGCGGTTCCCGACTAACGTCACCATATGGGACGCTATCGCCTGGAGCAAAGAGTTAAGAGCGACTCTGATCAAAATATTACAAGAGCCCAAAGTCTATGAAGCTAACGTGACCGAGCTCCAAACTCAGGCCTTGGAAGCGCTGGCGGCGGAGGTGACATTCTCTGACAAAGATATGTTGTTGCCTACGTTGTACCACAATCGCCCGTTGTACATGCAAGGAAAGGTCAATGGGCACGAGCTCAACCGAATCTTGGTTGACCCTGGGGCATCGATCAATATCATGCCCCCGAAGACTTTCAAGTCTCTGTACCTCACGCCCTATTTGCAAAGGGTAAATGATGTTAGAATCGCCGGGTTCAACCAGAACTCCGAAAACGCCTTGGGAAAGGTGGAGGTACATTTGGTCATGGATGACCTCGCCACCAAGGTCGTGTTCTACATCATAAATGCAAACACGTCCTACAAGGCTCTCTTGGGAAGACCCTAGCTGCATGAAAATCGGGTCATCCCCTCAACTCTCCACCAATGCATAAAATATGTCAAAGAAGGAGAGCAGCGTACAGTCTTCGCCGACCGGGCCCCTTTCCGCCCAAATGAATGCGATCTGGCAGATGCCCAGCTATATTTTGGCGAGCCTTCCAGCAAGTCAACAGCCGCATCAAAAGGCAAGGAAAAGCAAAATGCCGATGCGGGTCAAGCAAGCCAAGACCGGGACGAGGAGGACCTCTTCACGGTCAATAAAGACCTCCTTGAAGCTCACCAACTTGGCCGCCTCGTCGAATCTACCGAATCAGGGCCCAGTTGCCCAGAAAGGCGTGAAATCAGCTATGAAGCAAATGCCATCGGCGAGGTCATCAATCGAAGCATCTCCCTACCGCCGGCATACATGCAGTTGCCCTTCCATAGGGAGGAGCACAGGGTGGAACGACTAAAAATGTTCATTGTCACCCATTACAGAAATGATAGTCTCAAGAAAGGCAAGACACCAAAGCCGATCATCTTCTACAAGGGGGACCCACTCCCGTATGGGCCCCTCGAAGACGACTTCGGTTGGGGTCAAACAACTCAAGTCACCCTTGAGCCCGTCGAACAAATGGACGACATGCCCGTGCACATCAAGAAATTGTGCCAAAAGTAAAAGATCGTGCAAATGCAAGATCCCTCTCGGCGGGAATACTTCCATCAGCTGTGGTACCCGAAGCAACTCCGAGGGCAACCCCCCTATTGTGCAAAAGACACTCGGGGGCTGGGCTACGATCAGGGGACGGACTTCGAGGCCTATTACGCGATAAATACCGTTAGGCTGGTCCCCTTATCCGATCACTGCCCTTCAAGTGGACAACCTCCTGCCTTTACGATGAAGCCGCAGGAAGGAGAAACCATACCTGTCCTCTCAAATGTGGCGTCGTGCCAAGAAGCATCTCAAGACGAGGAACAACACTTCTGGCCGATCACCGAGGAAGGCTTTAAATATTACGACGTCCATGTTGCTGACTCCGATGAAGAGAAAGATTTCATCGACCTGTAGCCGGCACCCCGCAAACTTGAAGACGACGGGAAAGCTACCGTGGACGAGCTGATGGAACTCGACCTCGGGGAGCCAAAAGAACCTCGGCCAATCTTCGTCAGCGCCCTCCTCAATGAGAAAGAAAGACAGTCATATCGACAACTGTTGCTGGAATTCAAAGACTGTTTCGCGTGGACATACAAAGAAATGCCAGGCCTAGACCCCTCTATGGCTGAGCACGAGTTGTCCATACTCCCCACAGCGAAGCCGGTCAAGCAGGCCCAAAGGCGTATGCGTCACGAGCTGGAGCTGAAGGTAAATGCTGAGGTGGACAAACTCCTCAAAGTCGACTTCACCGAGCCCTGCATCTACCCAACTTGGCTGGCCAACATAGTGTCGATAAAGAAGAAGAACGGCCAAGTCCGGATCTACATCGATTACAGGGACTTGAATAAAGCCTACCCAAAGGATGACTTCCCGATCCCGATCACGGAAACGATGATCGATATGACCACCGGGCTCGAAGCACTATCCATCATGGATGGATCGTCAGGCTACAATCAAATCCGTATGGCTCCCAAAGATAAGGGCCACACTGCCTTTAGGTCCCCCAAAGAGATCTATAATTATAAAAGAATGCCCTTCGGCTTGAAGAATGCTGGGGCCACCTATCAGCGGGCTATGATGAAGATTTTTGGCGAAATGCTCCACAGCTTGGTCGAGTGCTATGTCGATGATTTAGTCGTCAAGACCAGAAGGCGAGAAGACCATCTGGGCGATTTACGTCAGGTCTTCGAGAGACGTCGCCAGCACCAGCTGAAGATGAACCCAATGAAGTGCGCCTTCGGCGTTTCGAGCGGCAAATTCCTCGGCTTCATTGTCAAATACCGCGGGATAGAAATTGATACCGTCAAAATCAAAGCCATCAGAGAGCTGCCGCCGCCGAGAACCCTGACGGAGCTGAAGTCACTCCAAGGAAGGTTGGCCTATATAAGGCGGTTCATCTCCAATCTCTCGGGCAGATGTGCTCCCTTCAGCAAATTAATGAAGAAGGGAGCCCCGTTTATATGGGACCGAGAGTGTCAAGATACTTTCGAAGAAATTAAGGAGTATCTCCTCACTCCTCCCGTCTTGGGAGCCCCGGTGAAAAGAAAGCCGCTCATCCTCTACATCGCGGCCATGGAAACGTCGCTGGGAGCGCTCCTGGCACAAATAAATGAGGAAGGCAAAGAGCAACCCCTCTACTACCTCAGCAGAATGCTAGTGGGCCCGGAGCACCGATACTCCCCGGTGGAGAAAGTGTGCCTGGCACTGGTATTCGCCGTCAAAAAGTTACGGCACTATCTGTTGGCCCATCAAGTCAGCCTCATCTGAAGGATAGACCTGCTAAACGCGCTCCTCACCCAACCTGTGTTGTCAGGAAGGATGAGAAAATGGGCCCTTCTCCTCATGGAGTTTGATATCACCTTCGTCCCAAGAAAGGCAATTAAGGGGCAAGGTATGGCGGACTTCCTAGCGGCGCATCCGCTTCCGACTGGCTCTCCCCTCGAGTTCGAGCTTCCCGAGGAGGAAATACTCTCGCCCCCTCAGGAGGAGGCAATTCGACAAGGAGAAGTCCCTATTCAAAAAAGTGGAAATACTCTCGTCATAGAGTTACCACATTGGGAGCTCTACTTTGATGGCGCCTCCCGGGTGCTCAAACAAACTGACGGCACCACAACTTATACCTCCAGGGCAGGCATTGTCTTAGTGACTCCACAAGGGGGAATCCTTCATAACTCATGCGCCCTCATGAATCCGTTGACCAACAACCAAGCTGAATATGAAGCGTTGATCGTAGGACTTCAACTGGCTGTCGAAATGGGCATCAAATGTATAAAAGTCTACGGTGACTCGCAGTTGGTCATTCGTCAAGTGCTGGGGGATTACGACATTCGGAAAAAGGAACTGATCCCCTATCATGCCAAAGTGATGAAGCTCCGCGAGAGATTCTACTTGTTCGAAATCGGACATGTCCCCAGAGGGCAAAACTCTCAAGCCGACGCACTAGCCAAATTGGCGTCTGCTCTAAAGCTCCCTCCCGAAATTGAATTGGGCATAACCGTCTGACATAGGAGGCTGATGCCCTGCGTCCTCGAGGACGACCCCGACCCAGAAATTGTGGAGGTCAACGCCCTTGAAGAAGAAGCCAGTCTAGAAGAAGACTGGCGCCAACCAATCATCCAAATAAAGAACGGTTGGCTGCCCTCAGATCGCGCTGAAAGGGTCCAACTCCTGCGGCGGTCCATGTCTTATCAAATGATCGGGGACCAACTGTACCGACTTGTCTACGAAAAAGACAAGTTTGTCCTCCTGAGGTACCTCTCGCCCAAGGAAGCCAAAGTCATTATGCACAAAGTCCACTCTGGACTATGCGGGGCCCATCAAGCGGGAGACAAAATGAAAATCAATATCAAGCTAAAAGGCTTCTTCTGGCCAACCATGTACACGGATTGCGTCCATTACGCACGCGCGTGTTATCAATGCCAGGTCTTCAGTTCGGTGCCAAGAAAATCGTCGAACGAGTTGCATCCAACTGCCCCCACATGGCCCTTTGCTGAATGGGGAATGGATGTCGTGGGACCCTTCCCACTGTCTTCTGGCGGCCAAAAGTTCATTCTGGCAGCCACCGACTATTTCTCCCGATGGGCAGAAGCAATCTCTCTCCGGGAGGTGACCGGGGTAGCTGTTGCCAAATATGTCAAGCAACACCTTATTTACAGGTTTGGCACCCCTCACTGGATCGTATCAGATAATGGTACGCCCTTCAAAAACAAAACAATATATACGTTGGCAGCCAAATTCTAGATAGACAGGAGAACATCAACGGTCTAAAACCCTCAAGCCAACGGCCTGGTAGAAGCCTTTAACAAGACCCTCTGCAAATTGCTTGCCAAGATAGTCGGCAAGCGCAAACACGACTGGGGGGAGAAAGTGTATGAAGCACTCTGGGCATACCGGACGGTCTACCAGACCCCTACGGGGTGCTCCCCCTTCTCTTTGGTGTACGGAGTTGAAGCCGTGCTCCCTATCGAAATCGAAATGTCGTCCTACAGAGTAGCCGTCCATACCGATCTTCAGCCAGAGGAGTGACAAGAAATTGAAAGAAGGTTGGAGGAACTGTCCGACCTGGAAGGCAAAAGGTTGGAAGCATACAAACACCTCCAATCCTATCAAGCCTGTATGACTCGAGCCTATGACAAGTTAGTCAGGCCTCGTGTCTTCAAGAAAGGCGACCTCGTCATGGTCAAGCAAAGAGAGGTCATGGCGGGCAAATCAAGTGGTAAACTCCAGCCAAACTGGCGAGGACCGTATGTGGTTACTAGAGTTTATGAAGGCGGAGGATACATGCTGGCGACACATACTGGCGACCGCCCTTTTCCACCACTGAATGGCAAGCATCTAAAAATGTATTTTGCCCCTGAACATGAATTCCATGGGCAACCGCCCTCTGATTCCCCTATAGCCGAATCAGGCTAAGGTTGGGCATATGTGCCCATGTCAAAAAAAAAAAGGGAGAAAAAGAAAAAGAAAAAAAGGACTAAAAATAGAGATGTCCCGGCTGACTTGGTCACTCCCCAAAAGGAGTGCCCAAGGGCAAAAAAGCCTAAAGTCCGGTTGGGTGAAAACTCAGAAGGGTGCCCCAAGCAAAAATGGATAACCCCTCAACGTGGAAGTCCATAAAAGGCACGTTGGAAAAAAAAAACAAAAGGGGCCAGACTTGGTGAAAACCCGAAAAGGCGCCAAGGTTGGTAAGAAAAAAAAAAGGAAGAAAGAAAAAGAAAATTGAAATTTTTCTCCTTCGTAAAACTCCTTCTTGGTCAGCAAACCATCTCGGTCGACCAAGTCAAAACCTTTAGCCAGCAAACCCCAAAAAGGTCGGCTAAAACTCCTTCT
The DNA here is from genome assembly GCA_014218235.1 of Colocasia esculenta. NCBI lineage: Eukaryota > Viridiplantae > Streptophyta > Magnoliopsida > Alismatales > Araceae > Colocasia > Colocasia esculenta. Next base: position 88,617,759 of record CM024755.1, read on the forward strand.
TGGTCAGTAAACCACCTTGGTCGACCAAGTCAAAACATTTAGCCAGCAAACCTAAAATGGTAGGCTAAAACTCTTTCTTGGTTAGCAAACCATCATGGTCGACCGAGTCAAATCCCTTAGCCAATAAACCCCAAAAGGTCGGCTAAAACTCCTTCTCGGCCAGCAAACCGTCGTGGTCGGTCAAGTCAAACCCTTAACCAGTAAACCAAAAATGGTAGGCTAAACCCTGTTCGGCCAGTAAACCACAAAAGTCGGCCAAATCATACCCCTCTTAGCCAATAAACCCCAAAAGGTCGGCTAAGCCATGCCCCCTCAGCCAGTAAACCTCCACGGTAGGCTGTGCCGTCTTTGGCCCACTAATCATAATGGGGGCTAAAGCCAAACGGCGAATCCCCTAGCCAAGGTTCCGCAACCTCGCTTCGGAATCCAAGCTCCAAAAAAAAAAAAAAAACAAAAAAAACAAAAAAAAAATGGGGACTAAAAATAGAGATGTCCAACAAACTTGGTCATTCCCAAAAGGAGTGTCCAAGGGTAAAAAAGCCTAAAGTCCGGTTGGGGTGAAAACTCAAAAGGGTGCCCCAAGCGAAAATGGATAACCCCTCAACGTGAAAACCCGAAAGGACGCGTTGGAAAAAACTAGAGGGGGTTGATTCTGTGAACACCCGAAAGGGCGCAGGAATCAGTAATGTGAAAAAAAAAATCAAACCATTACTTATCAAGGCATGTTTCGCACAGCTGTTGACACGGGGGGGGGGGGAGAATGATGAGGGGGAGTACGTGCAAAGTACATCGTTATGGATCATCGCATTCTTTTTGGTTTATTCATTTCATTCCATGAGGAGTATTCATTTGTTTCGCATGCTTTGATTTTTATATCGCGGGGCGTGCCAGCCTGTCCAACAACAGAAGAGAATCCGCGCAATGCGGAAGGAAATTTGGGTGTCCGTGAGACGGACGGGTATGGTGTCCGTGAAACGGACGGTATGGTGTCCGTGGAACGGACGAGGGTGTCCGCGAACGGACGGGGTGTCCGCGAACGGACGGGTGCGCCGTTTTTTATCTGAACTTCTTGAGTCCCATGTCTATTCTCATCAGGCGATTAGGGTACATGTGCTGGACCTCCATCTCCATCGACCGGAATCGATGTTACATTTACATCGAGTTAAAAATCTCGTATTATTTAATACCGATTTCTAACCCAATACCATTTCATAGTAAAAAGGACGAGAGAAATATACATGCTTTAGAAAATCCTGATTATGACATATTTTTCCTTTCTTTTGATTACTTTGAAATGCTTTTTGCTTTGATATTCCTTTTTTTGAAAGACTGCCTTTGTGGGAGCCCAAGTTTGATTTCTTTTGAAAAGGGGAGCGGGTATATACCCATGGACCTTTGAGGTCTTTTCTCCTTTTTGCAAAAGGTTGATTATGGATTTTTATTTGGGACAACATGGGGATTATTATCACGAACGGGTGCATGCCCGTGGATTTATGATTCTGAACTTGGGGGTATTATAACCCGGAGCAACACTTCCGTATTAGAAGGGTGATTATGCAGATTTTTATTATGAGGTTCTTTTTGTAATGCCGTTTCCGGGCAGAGTCCAAGTTTGAGGTAGAGTTTATTTCTCCTCATTTCATGCTTGTGCGGGTGCAATTTCCGGAGATCATATGGATGTATCTCTACGGAAGTTCTTGTCATATTTGTGTTCTCTGTCTGAAGTCCATTTCACGGATGTAGTTCTCGTGGAGGTGCATACGTGCTCCCATTTGGGGTGTCCGAGCACGGTTCTTGTCTTGTCCTCCTTTTTCTTTGATGTGTGTATATTATCACAATCCTCTTTTCCTCTTTTTTTTTGAATAGATAAGTAGGTCTTGACAAGTTCTTATTTAAACAGAGTATCCTCGAAATGGTGTATTTATATGGACGTATGCATATGTCCGTATGTTCTCGGGAGAAGCTTTGCCCGGAGAGATTCTACCTCGGAGAGATATGTGTATATAAGCACAAATTTGCGCATTGTAATATATTCTCGAACGGTATCTCCATTTGAACGGAGTGTCCGACAGGAAGGAGCCTCCGTATGAACGAAGTCCTTTCTAAGAAACATATACACATGATGCATATTTGTGATTATATAGATATGTTCTCGGCAGAGTCTCTGTTTGGGCAGAGATTCCACTAAGAAACACATTTACATAAACATAAAGTTCGTGATTATACGAATATGAACTCGGAGGGAACTTTGTCCGGGCAAGATTCCAGCTAAGAGACATATACGTATATTGGCAGATTCATGATTTTATGGATATGTTCTTAAGGAAATCTCCATTTGGGCAGAGTTTCCTCTAAGAAACATATACATAAGAACATAAATTTGCGAATATACGAATATGTTCTTGGACAGAACCTCCGCTTGGGCAAAGTTTCCTCTAAGAAACATATACATAACACGGTTTGTGTTTACATGGATACGTCCCCTGAAAGAGATTTTGCCTGGGCGGGATTCTCCCTAAGGAACATATTTGTATAGTTACAAATTCGTAATCTTTTATATATGTGTTCTTGGACGGAACCTCCACTTGGGCAGAGTTTCGTCTTAAGAAACATATATATAAGAACACAAATTTGCGAATATACGAATATGTCCTGGGCAGAACCTCCGCTTGGGCAGAGTCTCCTCAAGAAAACATATACATATAAGCACAAAATCCACCATCCCAGAGTCTCGCTCGATGGGCGGGGAGAACGTGGGTATTTAAATGCCATGTGTCCATAGAGTCTTGCTCGATATGGACGACATTTAAACCCCGGGAATATCACCCCACAGAGTCTTGCTCGATGTGGGGGATGGGGATTAAGAAGGAGTGTTGATGACGATTACGCCGACCGCTCCTCTCTCCGCGCCAGGCCTATCGGGCTAAAGAAGGGATTTGTACCTTCGAACACCAAGCAGGAGATATTGAAGAATGAGAGAGGGATGGGCAAATGCTCTTTTCCTATTTTTCGGGAATTTCCCCAACAGGGCTTCGCCGGGACCTTACATGGGGAGAGGCCTTGCCGAATGAGGGAATGGGGGGCCTTTATAGGGAGAAGGCCCCCTCTACATTGGGTCTGAGAAGGCCAACCGATGGGGACCTCATTGGGAGGTCCACCATCGGTGGAGGCCAACCGATGGTGACCTCATAGTGAGGTCACCATCGGTTGGAGGCAACCGATGGTGACCTCATTGTGAGGTCACCATCGGTTGGAGGCAACCGATGGTGACCTCATAGTGAGGTCACCATCGGTTGGAGGCCAACCGATGGTGACCTCATTGTGAGGTCACCATCGGTTGGAGGCCAACTGATGGTCAAATTTTTTTTTTTTTTTAATTTCTCTGTCAACAAATGCCCCCCACGGGATGTGCACCGAAGCCAAAGCCGGAGGAGGACGTCCCGTGCATTCTTTTGAGCTTTGCTTCTTGTCTTCATGACTTGATAAGGAACTTGAATCGAAAAGTTGTAGCCGCAGTTGACGCGCTTCAGTACTTGCGCTGTGAAACTAGCAATCTCAGGCAATGATCGACTTTGTCATACCTCTTGTGCCGAGCCATCAGCTCGGTTTCTTTGGATTTACTTGGAACTGGTTTGGACCTTCTTTACCTGGGTCTTGTCTTTTTGACTTCACCTCAGGTATGAATTTGATATTTCTTTCACGAGATTCGCTTTCTTGGCAGTATTTGGATCATATTCGACAGAATTCTATTGCTGAGGCCGACCTTGTTGGCTTCACGCAACAACTATAACCCTTTTCCTCCGAGGAGATTTGTGGGGTGGCTATCTTTTTCCTTCTGCTTCATTCCTTTTTCACATATCTGTCATGAATCTCCAGCCATCCTTGCTCCAGAAGTTGTTAGAGATAGGAAGGGTGAAGCTCGTTTAGATGTTCCCTCCTCTTATAGGCTTGAAAAAGCTGGAAAAGGAGATTGGCGGATTCCACCTCATCTGGTGGTGACTTTCTTTTCTTTTCTTCTCTCATCATTGTCATTCATGATCTCTTCTTCTTGATTTATGACTTTTCTTTTCTCCCTCCCTTTTTTTGTAAACTCTTCTACCTCAGATGATGAGACAAATGAGAAGTACTGGGCGGCCATGCTTCTTTGCCCTGAGGTTCTCCTCTCCTTCGTGGGGTTTAATGATAATGAGTCATCATCCGACTGTCTGTTTCTTGAGATAGTCGTGATGGATGACAGTGCTTTTGCATTTGCTGAGTTGGGAGTCTCAACGGAACAATATTCCTTTGCTCTTGTCGAGGCTTATATCCCGATGCCTTTCGAGGAATATTCTGCCACGAAATCAACTCCTGCAGGTGACTTCCTTTACTGAGCTCATATACAGTCTTTAAAGATGATGTTTTCTTTTCTGATGTTGACTTTCCTTTCTTGTGTTCAGGTGACCAGATTTTTTATGTCTAACTTTTTTTTCCTGGGAGATGATGGATTCATATTTTGTATCTGTGGCCAATCCTCCCTTTCCGCTTTGGGGAAATGCAGGGAGCCCATTCTTGAACTCATATAGAGTTTTTTTTTTTTTTTTGACATATTTCTTTTCATGACGAATCCTTCTCCCTTGCTGTATTTGCTTTAACAGTGACAGAATTCTGTGATCAACTGTTTGGCTGGGGAACGACAGATTCATATTCTGTCTCAGGGGCGAACTTCTCCATCCCGAGTTGGGGAATTTCAATGAGCCCGTTTTTGGACTTGCCAGCTCAATCTGCCTTTCAAGTGGGGGACACCACAGGTGGAGGCGGAGGCCTTCACCAGACAGATTTTACCTATGTTCCTCCAACCTTCCCATATGATGGGGAGCAGTTTTATGCAAATCCGCAGTATTTTCCCAGCTCCTTTCAAGATCTGCATTCTGGACCATCCAATCTCGCTCCACCTTCAGAACCTGAAGCTGAAGAGGAAGGCGAAATCCCCGTTCCAGGTGAAGAAGAGCCGAGTTCTAAGCCTTGCATCTTTGACTTGCTGTTTTACCAGCTTTATCTTGTTAACAGCTTTTTCTTTGCCGCTGATTTCTTTTTCTTGGGCAGATGTTGTGCCGAATTCTGACGAAGGCGGCTCCCCGCCGCGGGAAGTTGGTGTTCCCCCTGAGCATGGTATAAGATGGCCTGGAGGAACGCAACCGGCTCCGCACTTTGCTGATGATGGCTGCTGGGAATTCCTTGTCGGCCGAATTACGGCATTGGCAGACTCCCCAGACCCGGCGCCAATTGAAGTCATTCGAGAGGCGCTGGAGCAACATACTGGATCCGCCTTTAGCATGGGAATCCAGCAGAGCGTTGGATGACTTTCATCACCGATGTTTGGAACAGGGTGTACACCCGTCGGATGGAGATGACCTGGGCTCAGCGGATCGAAGCTCTGGAGAGCGATGCTGAAGCCGATGATCTCCAGGCTGCTGAAGTGCGCAAGCGTCGAAAGACGCGAGAACTGCGGATGGCTCGGCTGGAACGCGAGCTTGGCGAGGCAATATCTTGTCAGGCTCGAGATGCCGGAGATGAAGTTGAAAATCCCGAAGAGAGAGGCCCTCATGTCAGAGATGGAGACGACTCTCGCCGGACCGGATCTTCAAGAGTTAAGAAGGGAGAGCGGCTGCAGAAGAAGGCACCCTCTTGGCTTTGCTTCTCATCATAACCTTTGTATATTAGGCTCGTTGTTTTAACTTGCCTTGTATGTAGTGTGTGACTATCTGTCACCCTTTGTAACTCTGTAACATGGTGACTTATGATCTTATGGCTATATAAATATGAAGGACACAGAAATTCCTTCTTTCATTTTCTGTCTCCCCCCTTTTTTCTTTTTTTTTTACATTACCAGCCTTAGCGCCCTTTCGGGTTTTCACCAAGACTGGCCCCCTTTAGCTTTTTCCAACGCGCCCTTTCGGGTTTTCGCGTTGAGGGGTTATCCATTTTTGCCTGAAGCGCCCTTTCGGGTTTTCACTTCAGCTGGATTCTTTTGATCTTTTTACCCTCAAGCATACAGTGGACCGTACTTATTCGGTATCTCTACTCTATTTTTAACCCCTTTTCTTTTTTTTCTTTTTTTTTTTTTTCTCTTCTACCAAGGCTGTCGAGGACTTGACTGACTTGGATGCATGGATGGCTAAGGGTTTGATTGTGGAATGAGTGATGGTTTCAGGTGTGGTTTTAGATTTGAATTTGGCCAATGGTTGTGAATTCGGATTTGGAATTTGGTTTTGGATGTGGATTTGGGTTTGAATATGAGTAAGTTGGGTGACTTGGGTCACCTTTGTGGTATTTTGGATTTGGGTTTGGATATAAGTATGTTGGGTATGATTTGGCCCTGGGCCTGGTTTTGAATGAATTCTGGAATGGTATTTATCATTTGGCTTTGGGATTTGAATTTCGCCCCTTTTGATAGCTTTGTGCCCGGAAAAGGGGTTCATATTTGGGTTTGAATAGCTGGAGAGGAGGAAGCTTTCCTGCCTTTGTTTCACAGCACAACACTTGTATATTGGGCTTATTACCTTGATTTCCTTTCTATGTGGTATCTGTCACCCTCTGTAAGTTTGTAATGCGGTGACTTGTATGACTGGAGAACTGAGATATCCTCCTTTCCATCATCATCATTTTTTTTTTCTTTTTTTTTTGTCACATTACCAGTCTTAGTGCCCTTTCGGGTTTTCACCAAGACTGGCCCCCTTTAGCTTTTTCCAACGCGCCCTTTCGGGTTTTCACGTTGAGGGGCTATCCATTTTTGCCTGAAGCGCCCTCTCGGGTTTTCACCTCAGCTGGATTTTTTTTGATCTTTTTGCCCTTAAGTATACAAGGGATTGTATACTTAAGTCCATCGGGGTATCTTTATTTTAACCCCTTTCTTTTTTTTTATTTCTCCTTTTTTGAAGATTTGACTGGCTCAGATACTCAAAAGGGGTGAGGGTCTGGTTCTGAAACGGGTGGTGAACTGGGATGGAATGGGTGGTGAACTAGGATGGGATGGATGGTGATGGCTTCTGAGCGTGAAGTTCCTTTTTTTTTTGATATTGTTATGGGCTTTGGTATGGAGCTTAGGGTTTGGATTTGAATTCGGCCTATCCTTGATGGCGTAGGGCCAAAATAAAGGGTTTGCATTCGGATTCACATTGGAATTAGGATTGGGTTTATCCTTGGACTTGGATATCGACATGTGGGGTTTAGGTTATTTTAGTTTTTGGTTTTGGTTTTGGATTTGACATAGCCTACCTTTGTGGTTTGTTGGCTATGGTTTTGGTATGGTTTTGACATAGCCTACCTTTTTGGTTTGCTGGCTATGATTTTTGGTATTTGGATTTGATATAGCCTACCTTTGTGGTTTGTTGGCTATAGTTTTGGTATTTGGATTTGGTATAGCCTACCTTTGTGGTTTGTTGGCTATGGTTTTGGGTATTTGGATTTGGCATAGCCTACCTTTTTGGTTTGCTGGCTATAGCTTTGATATTTTGGGTTTGACATAGCCTACCTTTGGAGGTTTGCTGACTATGGTTTTGGTATCGGGATTGACACAGCCTACCTTTTTTGGTTTGTTGGCTATGGTTTTGGTATTTGGATTTGATATAGCCTACCTTTTTGGTTTACTGGCTATAGTTTTGGTATTTGGATTTAACATAGCCTACCTTTTTGGTTTGTTGGCTATGGTTTTGGTATTTGGATTTGATATAGCCTACCTTTGTGGTTTGTTGGCTATAGTTTTGGTATTTGGATTTGGTATAGCCTACCTTTTTGGTTTTGGCTATGGTTTTGGGTATTTGGATTTGGCATAGCCTACCTTTTTGGTTTGTTGGCTATGGTTTTGGTATTTGGATTTGGCATAGCCTACCTTTTTGGTTTGTTGGCTATGGTTTTTTTGGTATGGTTTTGACATAGCCTACCTTTTTGGTTTGCTGGCTATGATTTTGGTATTTGGATTTGATATAGCCTACCTTTGTGGTTGTTGGCTATGATTTTGGTATTTGGATTTGATATAGCCTACCTTTCTGGTTTGCTGGCTACGGTTTGGGTATGGTTTGATATAGCCTACCTTTTTGGTTTGTTGGCTATGATTTTTGGTATTTGGATTTGACATTGTTTAGCATTGTAGCTTGGAACCTCATTTGGCGGGATAAGCAAAATAAGCCTCCATCTTTCATTGAATTTTCCTTTTTTTCTCTTTTTTCTTTTTTTTGGTTTATACATGGAATGCCCTTGGCTTCATGCTCGGTAAGGACTGAAAGATTTGGGATATATGACGGGCAGGTGGAATTTGATTCCTTTGCC